>JAJEJO010001275.1:2191-48436 GCA_020662805.1 Glaucomys volans
GGGACAAGCCTGGAATGCATGGATTATAAGTGTCCACTCAGATTGGGTTCTGTCCTGGATGGCTCCAGGCTCTGGTGGTGGTGGTATCTGGGCCCCAGTGGCTTTTTTTGCTCTGGCTGTGGCAGTTCCCACAACCTGGAGGCTGATGGCAGCCGGTGTTTCCTTGGCTCTCTGGACACAGGGATGCCTTCTGTGCAACACAGAAACCAGGCAGTGTCTTTTGTCCACTGTCTGCATGGGTGAAAACTCTGAGTTCTGGCAGCAGCAAAGGCAGCAGCGATGATCTGGACTTGCAAAGTTCCTTATCGAAGCTCTCATTCCCTGGATGCAGGCTGACTCTGAGGGCAAGAACCAAAACTGGTTTCCTCGGCACCTTTATTTTAATCTCAATTCTTAAGTTTGATCTTAAACATCCAGCAAGCCAGTTTCACCAGTTACTATCTCGTCTATTTCATAGGTAATGGCCTAATATTCTTCTTCAAAACATTAATCTGGCATCAGCTACAGAGCTTACAAGGAAAATACAAATAATTAACAACAGTAAAAACATACCTAGTTTGTGTAATAGTCATCCTAAGTCCTGCCTGAGTTATATATTATATTTCCTATTTGATATCACAGTAATTCTACAACAAAAACAATCTTTTGAATATACCTTTAAATGATCTGAAAGCTGACTTATTTTGGAAACATTCTGACTTGTAGCAGGGTGGGAGGCAGACCCTTATTTCAGGTAAGGCCTTTTACAATCTTGGGCAGAGTGTTCCAGGTTTGAAGTTATTTTTGCCTCCTCTTAGGACATCATTTTACACAGTATACATGTATTGTTTCCTGAATCTATGTGAATAGTTGTTAACATAATATATTGCATTTAAAATAAATCAAGGAAAGGCTGAGAGCTTTTAACTTTCCTTTTGCGTGGCAAAGTGACCAAATATTTTTTATGTTTCACAATATTAACCTTTAAACAAATCAGGCTCTCACTGACTTTAAATACACTTGCATTTAAAAAGTAACAAATTTTCATATACCCTATTGATAGCAGGTTATTAAAAGATCCCCAATAAAATTTGCCATTCCCACAAGCCTGAAACTACCAACACAGACAAATCTAACCTGGAGAACAGCAGCCCGACAAATTCCCTGCTCTACAGACTTGCATACCCAGAAGACATGGACACATGAATATACAAAGAGCAACCAAACCTAGTTTAAAAAAAAAACAAAACCTAGGCTCTGCATCATAGCACAACACCCTACCAGTTATTTAACCACAATAAAGAATAAAACTTAAAGAAATCCTTGTCATTTTACAATATTGATTACACTTTGATTTATATTAGCCCATTAACATTTGACTTTAGGGGAAAACTTTAAACAGTTTCTAATTGATGGTCTCACATACATATAACTACTAAGTTACACAAAAACTTGTTGGATTTGCCCTTTACCTACATACAGATTTTCTTACCCAGAAATATTTTCCTTTTCCTTAATATATTTTAATACCTAGAACTTTGCACTTTCCCTTTCCCATCTGTTGACTCCTTCCTTGTTCGTATTCTAAAACAACCCCTATGAAATTTCTGAATTTAGATAAATTATTAGGATTTCACTTAGTAACCTTGCTCTCAGGGATGATACAAAACAATTCCAAATCCCTTTATTTACCAATCCTTGAAAAAACACCAATAATGCTAAAGCATGTCACCCCATGAAATTTAACTCTAATTTATTTATTTTACTGTAATAACTAAGATCAGACAAGTATTTTGAATAGTATTTGCCATCTCTTTCCTGTGGAAGAGTCCTAAAAAAAAATTGATATTACACATTTTATAGACATCAACATTTTTTTAATTGACCACCTTGACTTGTGAGGTTAGATATATTTTACTTTCATTTATTTACTGAATTTAAATTGAACCTTTTTAATCCTGTGAATATTTGGATTCATTTTTTCTTTTAGCGCTATGTTAATCTCTAATATCATGTACATGAATTTTGGACACAATATACTTTTAAACAAAGGCCTTGTAAGTTTTTTATCTCCATTGCAAAGTAACAAGATGTTCAAAAATCTAAGTTGAGTACTCGGCCGGTGTTAGTTTATGAGCTCAACAAGTATTCTCAAATAAAACACTCTTTTGGTTTTTTTTTTCCTTGGGTTGGAAATTGGTCTCCTACTGGATTTTTTGCTTCCTCTATTGTCATTTCAATAGAAGTTCTGCTTGAGATTTGGTTCCAGCAGAAACCTGATATCTCAGGCTCTTATCAGGACAGGGTTTGAATGCTTAAGAGCTCTGTAACAGGCTTTTGTTATTCCTCCTGGGTGGAGGCACATGTCATTTACATATTGTAAAACAATTTGCTGTGGGGGTGTTGTAACACTGGGGGGGGGGGGGTTTGGACCTGGTTCCTCCTCCCCCTCTGAGGGCGAGGGGGCGGGTGCCCCCAGCCATCTTCTCCCTCCCTTGGCCCCTGGCTTTTGGCAGAGTTACCTGAGTCTCCAGGGTTTGGTAACAGCACATTTAAGTCGGGTCTGGCCTTTGCCCTCAAAAACGGTGCAGTTTCTCCTTGTTCCCCAACTAGCTGAAAGGCAATGCTTAAACCATAATCCAAATTTGAATGTAAGGCACCAGGTCCCGAGGGTGTGGCCGCCCAATGCCCTAAGGGCACCAATCAACCTTGAAACTGCCCCGGAGGGCAGCTGGCTATCAGCCAGCCACACGGCCAGAGTGGGCCATTTTGATTCACAAAACTTCCTTACACCCATTAACAAAAGCTCCTTAGTCAGCTGCACGTTCTTGGAAGTCCTGAAAGGTAACTACAAAACAAGTTAGAACAGTGGGACACGTGGTTGACTGATTCTGTCCGGTAGTAGACTGTCCTGAAGAGAGACGCTACGTAGAAAGCAAAGCCAAAACACAGAAAACACACATGGCCATGAACCAGACTAACAAGACAAACACATACAGACAGACAACAACCGGAGTAGGCCCTACAGGAAGGCCTATTAGATTAGGCCACAGGCTGGCCCCAGGCAGCAGCCATGCCGGCAGCCAGCCTCAGACGGCAGCTACCCATCAGCCACACTGAGGCAGAGCTGTAGCCCCAGATGGCAGCTACGAGTCAGCCAGCCACACCATAGCTGAGCAGCCCAAGCCCCAGGCAGCATGGGCCATGCTGGCAGCCAGCCACAGGGCAGCTGAGCAGACCAGCCTGGATAGTGGCTACCAGCCGCTAGCCCCGCAGCAGGCGAGCAGACCTGCCCTGGATGGCAGCTACGCCTTAGCCACCCACACGGCCCAGACCAGACTAACAAAGCAAATACAGACAGACAGACATCAGCCGACCAGATTAGGCCCCATTCAGCCTACCAGATTGGGCCCACGAGGGGCCCACCAGACTGGACCCCACGGGGGGCCCACCAGATTGAACCCATGAGGGGGTTCACCAGATTGGACCCCACAGGGGGGCCCACCAGGAGCCAGGAGCAACGTCTCACCCCAACCTGGGACTGGTGCAAGCGGCTGCATCCAGCCTGACAACGTCCCCCAGATACAGAAAGTCGACTCACCAATACAGGATACCAGGTGGCTTCATCCAGAAGGGCATCCTGAAGATGGGCTGGGGTCCCCCCAAGAGTGAGGCTGAGGCACGTCTCTCAGGAGCTCACCTCTACTCAGGATGAAGGCTCCTAGGCAACCATCACAGGAGGCCAATTTAGGCGTGAGGGCTTGGAGAAATCAAATCTCGCTGGGGCCTCCAAATGCTGTACCCAAAGAAAATAAAATCATCCAAGCTGATCACGTAAAGCCAAAGGAAGCCTTTATTTTAGCTGGCCAGCGACGACCTCCCTTACTCCTAAAAGCGGAGTTCTGGGGGATCACGCGTTAATTGCATCATTGCCAACTTTTATAGGGCTCTGGATGGGATTAGGGCAGGGCTATAGGGCAGGGGAGGGTTTAGGGTTGGACTGTAGGGAGGGGGGATTAGGGTGGGGCTGACTTTCTCCTGGTGGCACTGGAGAATCTTTCTGGGAAGTATAAAAGTGAGAATGGATAAAATGTAATTGAGGTTTAGGTCTGAGTTAGATAGTATATTAATTATTCGTTTACGATTAATATTGATCCTTAAAATGAGTCCAGTGCTGGGTCAAATGCTTTGCATGAATTAGTTTGGAAATCTTTAGAGAAATCCAATCAAATAGGAACTAGTGTTCTTATTTTACAGCTGTGGAAACTGACCTCAAAAAGAGCCAAGTGTCTTACTCAGAGACAGCTACTGTGAATGTCCTTTCCTTCAAGACATCAGGTACTACTTCATAGTTTTTGGGGTCCAGTGCGAAACGAAAATACAAGGGCCTCATTCAAAAGCATGGAAATCTTCCTTTCACAGTGCCCAGACTTGTCATGTTGTATACTTAATATTTACTGTGACCCTCAAGAGCAAGGCTTGTGAGGTATCAGAGGAGATCCTCAAAGATGTCCGAGATCCCTGCTCCAGGACTCAGGCAGGGGCACATGTGCTGGAGCAGGGTGGCAGCAGTTCCTCTGTGGGGACCTGGGAGCTAGAGGTTGATTGGGACAGAATAGCACATGACTAGAGACTGAGAGCCCTTGGCACATGTCATATTGTCCTACTGGATTTCAAAACCCTGAAAAACAAAGATGAAATTATTAATTTCAAAACGGATTAAAGGACATTTAACTCAGGCTCACGCTGTTCATTGCTCATACTCCCAAATACACTTACAATAGCTGATACTTGTATTTGGATTTTACTATTCTTTCTGTTTGATATGTGATTTGGTCACAAATGAATTAACTGCTAAATTCCTGTTTGCATGAGGGTCATTTTACTATTCCAGGGTCATAAGCTGAAATTATTATTATCTTCCTTTCCTCATTGAAGCTGAGTTCCTGGAGTGGAAGAGCTTTTTAGCTCCGGATGGGTAGTAGAAACTCCATTTATAAATAAATGGGACAAATGTTAAATAATGAGGATAAATAGAGCTTTAGGAAAACTCTGTCTTTTAATTTGTGGTAAAGATAGACAATACCATAGTGCTTCGAGAGATATATTATTAATATAAAATATGTCTATAAATTATAGAGTCTTTGCAGCATTTTCTCTTGCCAATCACCTCAGTTCTCTAGCTACTACAGCCTCCTGAGGCTCAGTACTTATTTTTTGTCTTTTTCTAAATCCATGCCCAGTGTTTTGCTTATGACACTACCCTAACCGCACATATCTACTTTCTTAAGACTAGGTAAAATTCCATTCTTCCCTTTAGGAATTCTATCTATAGCCCCAAGCAAAGCTAATTTTTCTCATACTGCAAGTATTTATGATGCCTACTTTAATTTGAAATTCATTGTATCCTTTCAGGTTTTTTTACATATCAGGTAGTAAAAGATACTTCCACCTACGAGCCTAATTTTTAGACTAGTGTTTTTCTATTTTCACAATATTGAGGTGAAATTATTTGTTCCAGATATATCATCTTAAATTCAATCCATCTTTTGATGTCACAATCTAAAAATTATTTTGTGTTACAAAGATCATTCTACTAACCATCTTTCATTAAGTTATGTAAAATGTATTGATATTAATCAAACTATAAATTTCATTACCAAGCAACACATCAAATCTCCTTTCAATTCCTGAAAATGTAACCTTGACCAATTAAATCTATCAGGTATATGAAATGAATTATGAATGAGTTATGCTTTTTATAATCATTAAAAGCTGCTAGTTTGAGACCTTTTTCTTTAGTAGAGTCCTTCAGTTAGTAGAGCTAAGGGCCCACAGACACATTCACTAGGGATTCATTTTTTTCTATTTCAAATTCTTCACAAGGTTTTTGAATCCTTCTGCTTGGACTGGTGTAACAAAATACCATAAAATGTATAGTTTACACTGCAGAAATTAATTTCCTTAGAGTGTTGGAGGCTACAAGTCTAAGATTAAGTCTCCATAAAGTTTAGTTTCTGGTTAATGATCTCTTCTTAACTTGCAAATGGTTGCCTTCTCATTGTGGTTATATGCTCATATGGCTCTTCCCACTGTGCACATGTGGGAGAGAAATCTTTAGTCTTTTCCTGTTCTTCTAAAGACACCAATTCTGTTGATTAGGGTCCACAATTATGGGTTCATTTAACCTAAAAACCTTGCTAATGACTTTATCTCTAAATTGCATCACATTGGGATTAGGGTTTCAACATAAGAATTGGAGGGGAGGCACATTTAAGTCCACAATGCCCACTTTCTTTGAGAATCCTTCCATGTTCCCTCAAAGTAATATTTTTCTCATTTTAATGACTTATTGAAGCTGTTTAATATTTGTTTTTCTTAAATAGTGGTAATACATATGGATCACTGCTGAGTATGATGTTTCACCATCAGAATAGGATAAAAACAAATTAATGAAAAATGATTTTTTGACAAAAAAATTGTGAAGTGGTGGAAAGATAGCCCTTTCAACAAATTGTGCCAGGAAAACAGAATATCTGTATTAAAAACAATCAGGAATCCACTTTGACTAATATACCCCATACGTAACAACATAGATGGTTCATACTCATAAATGTAAAACCTAAAACTTCCAGATAGTCATGTAGGACAAAAACTTTGTGACCTTGGGATAGCCAAATCTTTCAAATCAAAAGCAGAATCCATGTAAAATATATTGACAAATACTACTGAATGAATAATGAAAAATCTACCTCACAAAAGACACTTTTATTAGAGCAAAAAGAGAAACCACACACAGGGAAAAAATACTTATACAAATTATACATTATAAAAAGGAATTTTTCCAGATTCAATAAGTAAACAAACAACCCAATAAAAAATAGGCAAAATATCTTAGCTAATACTTCACTTAAAAGAATAGCAAATGAGCTCTTTATACTGTTAGTTATAAGGTAAATGGAAATTAAAACTGCAGTGACATAGCATTACATTACACAGTTATTAGAGTAGCAAAAGAAGTCTTATCGTACCTAGTGCTAGCTAAGAAGAGCACTTGAAATCCTTAAATATCACTGGTGATAATGTAAAATGGTACAACCACTTTGGAAAAGTCTTGCAGTTTCTTCAGAATTTGTACATCCACCAGTCATATAATATAGGATTTCTTTTAGTCAATACAGAAATAGAAGCATGTAGCCATAAAAACATTCCATTCAACAGGAATATACTATTGTTGGTGCACACACACACACACACACACACACAAACACACGTTGCGCACCACTCATCAAGAGCAAAAAATGATACAGATGGATGAATTTCCAAAAAATTATTCAGAGGGAGAGATTCTGGACAAAAAAAAATATCACTCTTTTCCATTTATGTAAAATTTTATTTATGTAAATTCTAGGAAATGCCCTCTGATATATAGGGGCAAAATAGATCAATGGTTGCTTGAGTGAGAAGTAGAGAAGGGGTGGAAGGATGGAATGGAGAAATGTCAAAGAATCATGAAGAAAAATTTTTGGAGATGTATATGCTCATCATCTTGATTTTGGTACACTGTATACATGTATCAAAACATCAGTAACCCTCCTTAAGGCTGTAAAATTAATATTATTAAATGAGCAATTCTTGAAAAAAATGCTACAGTTATAGTTTACAAATAAACCATGCATATATAAAGCTATTTATTACATGTTGTAATAAAAGATGAGAGGGAAACTGTTCTTTGATACATGAATGATTAAATCATGATCTATGAAAAAGAATGATTAACTTTATTGAAATGGAGGATTTTGATAATATATTGCATGACACAAATCAAGTAGAACTGTACTCAAGCATATTATTGTTTGTATGTTGTTTGCAGCATCTTTGTTTTTTAGAGGGGAAATCAGCAGCTGAGGCTGATTTGTGGAAAGATTTCCTAGTATGTTTCCTTGTGTATTTTTGAGTTGTGTGTCAATATGTTAATATTAGCTTTAAATAAAAAATGTAAATATATTCTCATGTTTTTTGTTGCCATCGTGAGTTGAATATGTTCTATTGTAGTTGTTTCTTGCCAGCATATACGAAAACTAGGATTTGGGGGGCATATTGTTTTTATCCAGTCCCCTTTCTAAGTATTTTTCTTTGTGAATAAGGGATTTTTTTTTTTTTTGGCATGGAGAAGCAAGTTTTACAAAAAAGATAATTCCCTCTCTTTTTAAGTCATTATAACATATTATTGTTGTATTATTTTGCTAGAATTCCCAATATGTAATAGCAGTTTTACCATGTATCTCTACTTTGTTTCTGATTTTTCAGTGAATTGATACAGAACCTAACAATTTGAAATAATAGTTGATATTTGTTATAATGAATAGTTTAATTAAATTATAATAGTATTTTATTAAGTAGAAATGGTTGATGAACTTTTGCATTTATCTTTTTAGTTTTGAGTATTCTGATGATATTATTTTTTCCCTTTAAGGCATTTTTCCCATAGATGTGCTAATTCTACTGGAAATGTTATAAAGCTGTGGACCTTTACCAAGAAACTGATTGTAACTCCACCCCCTTTCTCGTTTATGTAAGTTGAGTAAAAGAGAAGTTTTTAAAATTTGTTCTAATTAGTTGTACATGACAGTAGAATGCATTTTGACACATTATACATAAATGGATTACTTCTCATTCTTCTGGTTATATATGATGTAGAATTATACCAGTTATGTAATCATATTTGCACATAGGGTAATAATATCTGATTAATTCTATTATCCTTCCTGATTAATCCTATTATCCTTCCAAGCCATATCTTGCTCCCCTTCCTTCACTGCCCTCTGTCTAATCCAAAGTACCTCTATTGTTCTCTAGCCCCACTCTTCCCCTTATTGTGAATTAGCATCCACATATCAGAGAACACATTCAGCCTTTGGTTCTTTGGGATTGGCTTATTTTGCTTAGCATGATAATCTCCAACCCCATCCATTTCCCTGCAGATGCCATAATTTCATTCTGTAAAGCTAATATTCCATTGTGTATGTATGCCACATTTTCTTTAACCATTCATCTGGTGAAGGGCACCTAGGTTGGTTCCAAAGTTTGGCTATTGTGAATGGAACTGCTATAAACAGTGATGTGGCTGCATTACTGTAGTATGCTGATTTTTAGTCCTTTGGGTATAAACTGAGGAGTGGGATAACTGGGTTAAAAGGTGGGTTCATTCCAAGTTTCTGAGGAATTTCCACATTGATTTCCAGAATGGTTGCACCAATTTGCAGTCCTACCAGCAATGTAAGAGTGCAACTTTTCCCCCACATCCTCGCCACATTTATTCTTGCTTGTATTCTTAATAATTGCCATTCTGACTGGAGTGAGATGAAATCTCAGTGTAGGTATAATTTGCATTTCTCCAGTTGCTGGAGATGTAGAACATTTTTTCATATGTGTTGATTAATTATATTTCTTCTTCTGTGAAGTATGTATTCAATTCCTTAGCCCATGAATTGATTGGGTTATTTGGTTTTTGGTGTTACGTTTTTGAGTTATTTATATATCCTGGAGATTAATGCTCTATAAAACAGAAAATCTTGAAGACATTGACAAATCTGTAGAGATGTATGACCTACCCAAACTGAATCAGAAGGACATGCACAATGTAAATAGGTCAATCTCAAGCAGTGAAATAAAAGTTGCCACAAAAGCCTACCAACTAAGAAAAGCTCAGGACCAGATGGATTCTTAGCTGAGTTCTACCAGACCTTCAAAGAAGAATTAACACCAATACTCTTCAAAATATTCCATGAAATAGAAAATGAGGGAACCCTGCTGTTGAGTCATACTGAAGTGGCTACAGGGGAGGAAGCAGATAAAAGACCCCTAGCAACCCACTGCAAGCACAAAGGGCCAGATGGCGCGCCAGAGGTGACCAATCAGGAGGATACCTGCTGACCCTGACGTCCACCTTGACCCACCTTTCCTGGGCAGGACCCCCCAGTCCCTTCCCCCTGAATAAAAACCCTGAGCAGCCGAAGCCATTTGCGACTTCTTCTGGCTCTTCCACCCCCCGCTTTCACCCCGGAGGGCTGGGATATCACCCGGTAGCGCAATCTCTAATAAAGCCTATCACTTCCATCTGGCTCTGGTTTAGCCATTTACTGGCCTTATTTATATTTCCATGGAGGTGAGCTCGTAATTTGGTCTGAACCCACTCCGCCGAGTTTACACCTGCTAAACTCATTCTATGAGCCATGTATCACCCTGATATCAAAATCAGACAAAGACATATGAAGGAAAGAAAACTTCAGACCACTATCCATAATGAACATAAATGGAAAAATTCTCAGTAAAATTCTGTCTAATCACACACAGAACATATTAAAAACAGTGCATCATGATCAAGTGGAGTTTATCCCAGAGATGCAAAGTTGGTTCAGCATATGGAAATCAGCAAATGGAATACATCACATCAATAGACTTAAAGTTAAGAATCATATGATTATCTCAATAGATGCACAGAAAGCATTTGACAAAATTCAGCACCCCTTCATGTTCAAAACACTAGAAAAAGTATGGATAGTAGGAACATACCTCAACATTGTAAAAGCTACGTGTGCTAAACCTAAGGCCAACATCATTCTAAATGGAGGAAAATTGAAAGTATTCCCTCTACGAACTGCAACAAGACAAGAATTACCTCTTTCACCACTCTTAATTCAGCCTTGTTCGTGAAACTCTGGCCAGAGCAAACAGCATTTTATTGAGATTGGCTTATTTTGGTTAGCATGATAATCTCCAACCCCATCCATTTACATGAATTCAGCAAAGTAGCGGCATGTAAAATTAACACCTGTAAATTAAATGTGTTCCTGTACATCAGTGATGAGTACTGGAAGAGAAATTAGGAAAAGTACCCAATTCACAATAACCTCAAAAAATAAATTTTTGTGAACCAATCTCACAAAGAGGTAAAATACCTCTACAATGAAAACTGCAGAAGACTAAAGAAAGAAATTGAAGAAGACCTTAGAGGATGGAAAGATCTCCCATGCTCTTGTATAGGCAGTATGGCCATTGTCCAAAATTGTTAAACAAATTTAATGCAAGTCCTATTAAAATTCCAGTGACATTCTTCACAGAAATAGAAAAAGCAGTCATGAAATTCATTTGGAAAAATTAGAGACCCAGAATAGCCAAACCCATTTTTAGCAAGAAACATGAAGCAGGAGGCATCACAATATCAGACTTCAAGTTATACTATAAAGCTATAGTAACAAAAATGACATGTTATTAGCACCAAAACAGACACATAGACCCATGGTACAGAACAGAAGACACAGAGGCAAGCCCATTTAAATACAGTTATACTAGACAAAGGACCAAAAACATTCATTGGAGAAAAGATAGCCTCTTCAACAAATGGTGCTGGGAAAACTGGAAAGTCATATGTAGCAAAATGAAATTAAACCTCTATCTCTCACTCTGCACAAAACTCAAAGTGGATCAAGGACTTATGCACTAGAACAGAGATCCTGTGCCTAAAAGAAGGGAAAAATAGGCCCAAATCTCTGTTATTTCAGCTTATTAACTGATATCCTTAACAAAACTCCTGAAGAACGAGAAGTAAAATAAAGTCAATAAATGGGATGGAATCAAACTAAAAAGCTTCCTTATAGCAAAGGAAACAATTTAGAGTATGAAGAGAGAGCCTATAGAATGGAAGAAGAAGTTATTGAGAATTCTGTCCTTTTTCTTAAGCGTGTCCTTTAGAGCCTTTAGTAACTGAACAATTACTACTAATTCAACCTACAGCAGATTGTAATACAACAGAATGTCTTATTCCCGATTCAGAACTAATGCAGTGATGTGCTTGCTTTGGCAGCACATATACTAAAATTGGAATGATACAGAGAAGATTATCATGGCCCCTGCCTAAAGATGACAAGCAAATTCAAGAAGTATTCCATGGTTTGAGAGTACAAACTCTGGAAAAGAGCATAGGCAAGTTCAAATTCTAGCTGTGCTACTTGCTACTTCTTTAAGTTTCCCCTCTGTTTTCCCCTCTGTAAAATGTGAATTAGTAAAATATCTGCCTAAAAGGCCTGTCAAAAAGATTAAATGAGATATAAATCTTTGGTATAGTGCCTGGAATCATGTTATAAGCATTCAACATGTGGTAGCTTTTATTTAAGGGTCTTCTGTCCTTTTGGATCTAGTAATGTACAGCTGTCTGCTAACTCTATTCTTGATAGCTATCATGTGGTTCACCAATCCCATATATCCAGTCAGTACCTGAAATGTGACTAGTCTGAATTGAGGCGTAAGTGTAAAATGTTCAGTGTTTTAAAGAAAACAAAAGAATATGACATATCTCTTGAAATTTTACATATGGGAACTCTATTGAAATGACCATATTTTGATTACAATGGGTTCCAATTATTTACTAAAATCTTAAAAATCCCCAAAACCCAGTACAGTGAATTTTTCAGGCATTCTGGCCATGTACTTTCGATCTATTATCTTCTGGGTGGTGGTGTTGTTCTCTGAATTGCACATTACCATGGAAATTGCAGTGTTGAAGAAAGCAACCCAAATGATGGCATGTGAACAATATCATTTTCTGAAGGAAAACAGGTAGATCTTCAAGGTCTTATATTTCTTTAATCCTTAAAGTTTCAAGGTTTGATTTTAAGCAAGTCACAGTATAATAAACCCTTTAAATGAAATATTACTGGATGTTTTTAAGATTCATTTTTTATATATGTAATATACTACAGAATACAATTAGCTACTGTACCAGAGACAGATAATTAGCAACTCAATAAACTAAAAATTTTAGTAAACCAATTCTCTAGCAGTTGTTTTTTTTTCTTCTGAATTTCATTTGAATTTTTACGAAAAGGTTGATTAGATTTATTGTTTTACACAATTAGGAAATTTTAAAAAGTTCTATTACATATATCTAGTCTAGAAATTGAAGATCTTAATATTTAGAATTACCTATTTAATGCCACTTATCCAAGTTTCATAAAAATTTGAAGTGAGGGAAATAACGTCTAGCAATTTAGTGTTTTGTCATTAAATATTGTCATAGCAATAGCTGTGAAATCAGAATATCTGATACCAAATTTACATTCTACCTCTTAAAAGCTATGTCCTCAAGACAATCATGTTGTCTCCCTGTGCCAAGATTTCTTTATTTATAAACTTGGGAATAATTCTCTATCATTTTGTGATGATTCAATGAACACATAGTTCATATTTCTTGATGAATGTTTACCTCTCAGTATTCTAAACTATTATTGTTTTCATTATTTCATGTGATCTTAATAGTGACTGTGAGATATGCATGGAACATATGAAGGGTTTACACCTTATGAATTAAAAATATGCCTAAGTTCATGAGGCTAATAAGGGGGGACAATCCAGGTCTCTTGTCATAAAGTCATTGGTAGCACTTTTGCAACAGCTCTATGATATGAATGGATAAATTATATTAATAATTTGTGCCCACATTGCCATTCTCTCCCACTCACCTATTTGTGTAACAATTAATAAGTTAATTTACTTTATAAACTAGTTCCATTCACATGATTTATTTTTCAATTATTTGCCAGTTAGACTTAAGATAGGTTCAAAATTATTACAACAAAATCTACAGTAAAGCTAAGTTCAGAAAATATTTATACTCATTTTCAACATTGTGACTGGCTTTCATTTATTTCTGTACACATTATTTAGCTTCTATTTTGTGAAACATTATGCCAGGTTCACTAGGAGATACAACAATTAAATACATTGTTAATAATTCAGTTACCAAAACAGACTGTATTAAATGCTAGAGTAGGATTAAGTACTAATCAGGGATGGGAGTGAAAGAGCAAACTGACTAGAAGGATTCCTAGATGAAACTGGATTTAAGTTCAATTTTGAAAGAAAGCACTTCTATAGCAAGTTTTGGAATAAGGAAAAAATAACCAGTAGAGAAAATTAGTTAAATAAAAACAAGTAGTAAAAGACAGTATGTCAGAAATAGAATAAAGATTCTAATTTTTCTAATAAACATATTAAAATCTCTCAAAACATCCTTAGGTATTCAAATGTACTTTTCATAAAAATTCTTTGAATATATTTCTCTCAGACACTGCTAATAAAATTAATATTTCCCTTAAGTTTTTGAAATATTTGAAAAGTGAAGCAAGTATTTATAGGAATAATGAATTGTACTAAACAAGTAGAAATGTACTTCAAAATATCTGGAAATTTATGGATTTTTAAATGACAGAGTAACTGCTAATGAAAAATTTGCATTTTATTTCATCATAAAGATAGATATTTGGGAGAGACTAAAGCTAATGGTGTCAAAGTCTGCACAGAGAAAACACTTTGCACTGTTTTTTTGTTACATATAACAATAAGATCATTTTGATATAATGATAAAAGCATGGAATATAGTTTATTTTAATTCCATCCCTAGTACTTCCCCTGCCCCTCAACTCCACCCTTGCCATATTTCTTTCCCTTTGCTCTGCTGATCTTTCTGCTATTTTACTTATTTTTTTTTCTTTTCAATTGGTGTCTTAGGGTGTACATAACAGTGAGATTCACTGTGGCATACTCATATGTACATAGAAAAGTTAGGTCAGATTAATTTCTCTTCCCTTCTCTTCATTCCCATTTGTTTACTCCACTGATCTTCATTCTATTAATATTTTTCCTTATTTCTAACCCCCTTATTTTGGATTAGCTTCCACATTATCAGACAATAGTTGGCATTTGACTTTTTGGGACTGCCTTATTTCACTTAGCATAATTGTCTCCAGTTCCATCCATTTACCAGCAAATGACATAAAGTCATTTCTCATTATATACCACTCCATTGTATACGTACACCACATTATCCATTCATTTGTTGAAGGGCACTCAGGTTGTCTCGTAGGTTAGCTATTGTGCATTGTGCTACTATTATCATTGATGTGGCTATACCACTGTAGTATGCTGATTTTAAATCCTTTAGATATATAAAGGAGGGAGAAATCTGGGTCAAATGGTGATTCCATTCCTAGTTTTTTGAGGAATCATCACACTGCTTTTGAGAGTGGTTGCACCAATTTGCATTCCCACCAACAATGTATGAGTGTACCTTTTCCCCTGTCCTCATCAATATTTATTGTTACTTTTATTCTTAATAATTGCCATTCTGACTGGAGTAAGAAGGAATCTTAGTATGGTTTTAATCTGCACCTCTCTAAATGATGTTGAATTTTTTATATATATTTGTCGGCTATTTGTTTTTCTTATTTTGAGAAGTGTTTGTTTAGATCAGTCCTTTTGCCTATTTAATGATTGGATTATTTGTTCTTTTTGGTGTTTTTTGAGTTCTTTGTATATCCTTGATATTAATGCCCTATCTGAGGAGCAGGTGGCAAAGATGTCTCATTATGTTGGCTCTCTCTTCAGGCTTTTGTTTCTTTTGCTGTGAAAAGCTTTTTAACTTGATGCAATTGCATTCATTATTTTTATTTTATTTCTTGTGCTCTAGGAGACTTGTTAGGGAAGGCAGTTTCTGAGTCAACATGTTCAATTGTTGGGTCTATGTTTTCTTCTACCAGGTACAGGTTTTCTGCTCTACTTCTTAGGTCTTGAATCCAAGTTGAGTTGAGTGTTTTGTGCAGGTTGAGTGCTAGGGGTTAAATTTCATTCTCCTACATATGTACTCCTAGTTTTCTCAACATCATTTGTTAAAAAGGCTATCTATCTTCCAACATATGTTTTTTGCACCTTTGTCTAGTACCAGGTAACTGTATGTATGTGTATTTGACTCTGTGTCTTCTAGTCTATTACGTTGGTCTTCATGCCTATTTTCATGCCCATATCATGCTGTTTATATTACTACAGATCTGTAGTGTAATTTGAGGTCCATTATTGTGATGCCTCTTCCTTTGCTTTTCTTGCTATGGATAGCTTTGGCTATTCTGGGTCTCCTATTTTTTCCAAATGAATTTCATGACTGTTTTCCCTAGTTCTGTGAAAAATGTTATTGGAATTTTGATGGGAATTGCAATGAATCTGTACAGTGCTTTTGGAAGAATGGCCATTGTGACAATATTAATTTTGCCTATCCAAGGACATGGAGCTCTCTATCTTCTAAGGTTTTCTTCAATTTTTATCTTTAGTGTTCTGTAGTTTTTATTGCAGAGGTACTTTAACCACCTCTTTTGTTATATTGACACCTAAGATTTTTTTTTTTTTTGAGGGTACTGTGAATGGGATAGTTTTTCTCTTTCATATTCCATGTAATACAGTTTCAGTTTTCTCTTTCAGCTGATTCATCATTGGAATACAGGGACATGATTGTTTATCAGTGTTGTTATTCTATCCTGCTACTTTGGTGAATTCATTTATGATCTCTAGAAGTCTTCTGGAGGAGTTTTATAGGTCTTCTCAGTAGAGGATCAGATCTTTGATCTGAGTTCTTTCCTTTTTTTTTTTTTTTTCTTGTAATAGGGATTAAACCCAGGGGTGCTTAATCACTGAGAAACATCCCTAATCCTTTTTTATACTCTATTTAGTAACATGGTCTCACTGTGTGCTTAAGGCCTCACTAGTTGATGAAGCTGTCTTTGAATTCATGATCTTCCCCTCTCAGCTTCCCATGCAGCTGGGATTACAAGTGTGTTCCACTGTGCCCAGCCTTATTTTCCTATTTTATCCTTTAATTTCCAACTCTTGCCTGATTGTTCTGGCTGTATTTTCTAGTACTTTGTTGAACAGGAGTGGTGGAAGTGGGCATGCTTATCTTGTTCCTGTTTTTAGAGTAAATGCTTTCAGTTTTTCTCCACTCAATATAATGTTGGCCTTGGGTTTATCATATATAATCTTTACAATATTGAAGTAAGTTTCTTATGTTCCTAGTTTTTCTGGTATTTAAACATGAATGAGTGCTGAACTTTGTCAAATCCTTTTTCTGCATCTATTGAGATAATCATGTGATTCTTGTCCTTAAGTCTATTTATCTGATGAATTACATTTTTTGATTTCTATATGTTGGATTAGTCTTGTTTTCCTGGGATGAAGCTCACTTTGTCATGGTGTACTGTCTTTTTTATGTGTTTTTGTATGTGGTTTGCCATATTTTATTAAGAATTTTTGCATCTGTATACATCAAAGATATTGGTCTGAAGTTTTCTTTCATTGATGTGTCTTTGGTTTTGGTATCTGGGTGATCCTGGCTTTGCAGAATGAGTTTGGCAGTGTTCCCTCCTTTTCTATTTCACAGAATAATTTGAGGAGGATTCGTATTAATTCTTCTTTAAAGGTCTGGTAGAACTTGGCTGAGAATCCATCCCATGCTAGGCTTTTCTTTGTTGTAAGTCTTTTGATAGCTGCTTCAATATCATTACTTGAAACCGATCTGTTTAAGTTTTCTGTATCCTTCTGGTTCAATTTGGGTAGGTCATATGACTCTAGGATTTCATAGATATTTTTAAGATGTTCTAGCTATTGGAGTTCAAAATTTCAAAATGGTTTCTGATGATTTTCTCAATTTTAGTAGTGTCTGTAGTGCTATTTCCTTTTTCATCTTGGACTTTGATCATTTGAGTTGTTCTCTCTTTCTTTCTTTAGTTTGGCTAAGGGTTTATGAGATTTGTTTATGCTTTCAAATAACCAGCTCTTTGTTTTGGTTATCTTTGGTGTTTTTTTTTAAATCTCAGTTTCATCTCTGATTTTAATTATTTCCGGTCTTCAGATGATTTTGATGTTGATTTGTTCTTCTTTTTCAAGGCCTTGAGATATAATGTTAGATTATTTATTTAGTATTTTTCTATTAATGTATGACCTCAATGCTATTAACTTTCCTGTTAGAACTGCCTTCATTCTATCTCAGAGATTTTGATATGTTGTATCACTATTCTCATTTATCTATAAGAACTTTATTATTTCTCTCCTGATTTTTTCTGCTATACATGCATCATTCAAAAGTGTATTATTTAATCTCAGTATTAGAGTGGTTTTCTATTTTTATCTTGTCATTTATTTCTAATTTCATTCCATTATCATCTGATAGAATGCAAGGTATTATCTCTGTTTTATTTGTATATGCTAGGATTTGTACTGTGACCTAAAGTATGGTCTACCTAAGACAGTGTTTCATGTGCTGCTGAGAGGAAAGTGAATTCAGTCATTGATGGATGAAATATTCTATAGATGCTTCTTAGAACCAGTTTTTAAATAGTATCTTTTTTTTAGTTCTGTAGAATCTTTTGTTTTAATTTTGAAGATCTATCCAGTGATGAGAAAGGCATGTTGAAGTCACCCAGTATTACTGTGTTGTAGTCTACTTTATTCTTGATGTTGAGGAGGGTTGGATTTGTGTAGATCCTCCATTGTTTGGGGCTTAAATATTTACTATTGTTAACATTTTGTTGATGTTTGATTCCCTTAAGCAGTATGAAATGAACTTCCTTGTTTCTTCTGATTAATCTTGGCATAAGTCCACTTTATCTGAGAATAGCTAGCCCTGCTTATTCAGGAGACCAATTCGAATGGCATGTTTTTTCCCCCTTTTTCACCTTTATACTATGGATGTCTTTCCCTGTGAGATGAGTCTCTTATAGACAACATATTGTTGGATCTTGTTTTTTATTCCAATTTGCCACCCTATGTCTTTTGATTGAACACTTTAGATAATTTACATTCAACATTCATTATTACTGAGAGATGGTTTGTATTCCCTGCTATTTTGACTTATTTTTAACATTTAAATTGGATTGATTCTCCTTTAATTAACTATTCTTCTAGTGTAATTCCTCCATATGCTTGTTTTCATTTTTATTCTTCATTTCTTCTTCACGAAAATTTTATTGAGTGATTTATTTGGTTTTGGTTCTTAGAATTAAATCCAGGTGCACTTAAACATTGAGCCACACCCCCAGCATTTTAAAATATTTTCTTTAGAGACAGGATCTCTCTAAGTTGCTTAGGGCCTTGCTACATTGCTGAGGCTGGGTTTGAACTTGCAATTCTCTTGCCTCAGCCTGCTCAACAGTGGGGATTATAGGCCTGCACCACTGTACCCAGCTTATTTTGTAGTACAGGCTCTCCAGTTATGAATTCTTTCAACTTCTGTTTATCGTAGATTTTAAATTTCATCTTCAATTCTGAAGCTTAATTTTCCTGGTTGTGATATTCTTGGTTGGCATCCATTTTCCTTCAGAGCTTTATTATTCTAAGCTCTCTTGGCTTTTAGAGTGTGGGTTAA
Source organism: Glaucomys volans (assembly GCA_020662805.1). Lineage (NCBI taxonomy): Eukaryota > Metazoa > Chordata > Mammalia > Rodentia > Sciuridae > Glaucomys > Glaucomys volans. The sequence goes on from JAJEJO010001275.1 coordinate 21,417, forward strand.
GAAATCAGTTGAAATCTGCGATGGATTACCTCTAAATGTGACTAATCATTTTTTCTCTTGCAGCTTTAAAAAATAAAATCATATATATATATATAGTTGTCAATGAACCTTTATTTATTTATTTATATGTAGTGCTGAGAATCGAACCCAGTGCTTCACACATGCTGGGCAGTGCTCTACCACTGAGCCACAACTCCAGTCCTCTTGCAGCTTTTAAAATTTTATCCTTATGTATATATTAGGCATTTTCATGATAAGGTTTCTTGGGGTGAATCTATTGTGATTTTGTGTGTTTGGAGTCCCTTGTATTTGAATTTCCATCTCATTTTCCTTTTTTTTTTTTTTGACTAGAACTGAGAATTTTAATGGGAACAAATTTGGTGTGCCTCAGTTCATTTGGAAGATTTAAATGTGCAACAGATTGTATCAACTGGTATATTCGAGCAAGTTGTGAATCATAGGGATGCTTGGGCTCAAAAGTTTCTAATAAGAGGACATTAGAAGATAGAAAGTCCTCTCAAGTTCTTGGATAGGCACAGTTAATATTGTCAAAATGGCCATACATACCAAAAAGAGCATTATACAGATTCAATGCAATCTTCATCAAAATGCCAATGGCATTCTTTATAAAACTAGGAAAAATTCCTAAAATTTATTTAATTCAAAGAGTAAAAGACCCAAAATAGAAAAAGCAATGCTGAGAAAGAAAAACAATGCTGAAGCCAACACAATAACAGATCTCAAGTCATTATACTTCAGATTTACAGTAAAACACACAAAAAAAACCAAAAAACAAAAAAACAGCATGGCATTGACATTAAAACAGACATAAATACTAATGGAATAGGTTAGAAGAAACAGACAGACTCACAGAAATCCAATCATCTGGTACTTCACAATATTGCCAGAAACATGTGTTGCAGAAAAGAATTCATTTTAAATAAATGGTGCTGCCAAAACCTGATGTTTGTATATAAAAAAAATAAAACTAGAATCCTGTTTTTTACCCTGCACAAAAGTTAAAAAGTTGATCAAAGACCTATGATAATACTGAAATATTTGCAACTGCTAGAAGAAAACATAGATTTAACATTGGCACAGGCACCAATTCCTTATTGACACCCCTAAATATTAAGAAATGAACCAAGAATCAATAAAAAGGACAGAATCAATTAAAAATCTTCTGCAGAGCAAACAAATCAGAGGGATGAAGAGAAAGCCTATAGAATGGGAGGAAAATCTTCACTAGGTACTCTGTTGACAGAGAATTAATGTCCAGATTATAAAGAACTCAAAAAACTTAACACCAAAAAAACAACTCAAGCAATAAATGGGAAAAAGGACTAAACAGACATTTCTCAAAAGAGGAGAAACAAATGGTGAACAAATACTTGAAAATGGGTTCAAGATCCCTCGCAATCAGAAAAATGCAAATCAAACATACGTGGTAACTTTCTCTCACTCCAGTTAGAAAGTTAGTAATCAACAATACAAATAATAATAAATGTTGGTGAGGATGTGGAGAAAATACATTCATACATTGTTGGTGGGACTGCAAATTAGTACAAACACTTTGGAAAGCAGTATGGAGATTCCTCAAAAGACATAATGGCCACCATATGACCCAGTTGTCCTACTCCTTGATGTTCATCCAGAAGAACTAAAAATCAGTATACAGGCACATTTGTATTTATAGCAGCACAATTCACAATAGCCAAGTTATGGATGCAGCCTAGATACCCATCAACATATGAGTGAATAAAGAAAATGTGGTATGTATACACACAATGGAGCGTAATCAGCCATAAAGAAGAATGAAATTGCAGCATTTTCGTAAATGAATGGAACTGCAGAGCATCATGCTAAGTGAGATAAACCAGACTGAGAAAGTCAAGGGTCAAACATTTTATCTCACATGCAGAAGCAGGAGCAAAATAAGGGGACAAACAGCAGTGGGTGGGTAAATTCCACATATACAGAAGGGAGATCCGTGAAATATAGGAAGGAAATAGGGGGGGAGGAGAAGGAATGGGAAAAGGGAGGAACTACAGAGTGAAAAGACTTAATTGTGCTGGGTACCTATATATGCCACAGAGAATTGTACCTTTATGTGTGTGTGTAAAGAACCAATTTTAAAAGCAATAAATAAATAGAAGAAAAAACAACAGAGGAAAGGAAAGGAAATTGGGAACGAGGTAATGTAAAGAAGGAGTGCTGGGGATTGAAATGGAACAAAAATAAATTCCATGATTGTCAAAATGAACCCAACTATCATGTATAATGTATTGTACTAACAACATCATTAAAAAATAAAAATAAAAATTTTCTGAAAATATTAAGGAATTAGCATAGATAAAGCAATATTGAAAATGAAACATCCAGTTGGAGAAATCATATTACCCACATTTTATACTTAATAAATATGTACAATAGTACAGCATGGAATCACAGAGGAATAAATACAGAGGTCAGTAGAGAAATAGGGAACCCAGATGTAAATGTACACAAATGTGTCCAGTTGATTTTTTACTGAGGTTACAAAAGAAATTCAATGAAGGGAGACTAGACTAATTTTTTAATGGTGCTGATAAACAATTGAACCTCATAACTTGTACAAAAATTAAATCAAAATATATGACAAAGATGAATGAAAGTGTAAAGACATATAACTGTTAAAGGTGACATGTGATAAAATCTTTAGACCTAAAGGTAGGTAATAATTTCTTCGATATAACACTAAAATATACCATCTATAAGATAAATCAATCAATATATTTACTTCATGAAAATTAAAAACATTTTCTTTGCCCAAGACCTTGTTAATATGATGAAAGGTGATTAACCATTTGAGAGAAAATATTTGCACAGCACATTTCTAATAAATAATTCATACCCAGAACACATACAAGGGCTCCTAAACAATCAGAAAATAATATAATTTTAAAATGAGCAAAAGATGGAAAATATGTACTTCATAAAAGATGATACTCAAAGGATGAATAAGCACATGAAAACATTAGTAAAATGCAAATTAAAACCATGAGTTACTATTGCATGCCCATGAAAATGGCTAAAAATATAAATAAATATGTGTGCCTTCAAATATTAGTGAAGTGGCAGTAAAATGATTTCTCACATGGCCATTACAGGAATCAGCCTACATGTTTTTTAAGAAGTTAAATATATTCTACTATATAAACAAACAATAAAACTCATTTATCCTAGAGAAGAGAAAACATGTTTGCATAAAACCTGTACACCCATGTCATAGGATTATTTATAATGACCAATGACTTGTAATGAACCAAATGAGCCAGGTATCTTTCACTGTGTGATCTTAAACTGTTCTATGATATGTAATGGAATATTATTGAACAATAAAAGGAATGAATTATTCATATTACAACACCATGAATGCATCTTACTGGAATTGTGCTTGGTTGAAAAGACAATCTCAACATATTTAAATAGTATGTAATTTCACTTATATAGCATTTCTGAAGTGAAAACGAGATGAGGAATAGATAAGTGGTTACTATTTGTTAGGAAGGGTTGAGTTGGTGTGTATCAAGGGCGGCATGAGGGAAATCCTGTGTGGTCATGGGACCAATTCTGCATTGCAATAGTGGTTATATATATATACATGTATATATATATATGTGTGTATATATATATACATATGTGCATATATATATATAAAATAATGGTTTTATATATATATACATACATACATATATATATATGCACATATGTGGTATTGTATCCATACACAATAATGTACATATATACACAGAGCATGTAAAATTAGTGAAATCAAGAAAAAGCTATATTTTAGTTTATTTCATTGTTCTCATCAAACCCTTGTTTGATAATGCACTATAATTTTATTGGAGGAAGCAAAATAATGGATACGTGGAAGTTTTCTGGATTATTATGGCAAATTTTGTGAAATTATAGTTATTAAAATCAAGGTAAATTAAGTGACAGAAAGTAGTAACTGACAGATAATTGTGGCGAAAGAAAACTTCATTGAAGTTTTAGTAGAGATCATTAGTGAATCAAATGAACAGTTTATAGCAATCAGATATTTCAAAAGACAGGAATGAAAGCAAGACCAGTTTCAGAGACCTATAGACCTTAGAATTGCAGATGAAACAATTCAGCACTATCACCTTCTTTATCACTTCCATTATAAATGTCCAAGCTATCAGTAAAGATTGTCCAACACACACATATGTTTCCCACTAGTTCAATTCTAAAAGGTAGTGAAGTATGAATCTCACTTGGTTGATCTGAATTACTTGTCACAGATGGGGTGGGAAAATAATTCCTATCAATGAAGGAAGAAGTACAAGGCAGATGAAAACAAAAGCAAATACATTTCACCTCTTGGCCCCTTTGAGGTTGTGAACACACAGAAACATATACACTTCCTCATATATATCTATGGAGAAGGATAGAATATTGAATAATTGAATATATTTCAAGATTAATAATATGTACATATAGGTATTCCAAATGCTATTTCAGTTTCAACTTTAGTAATTTTAGAAAGAAAAGTATCTACAATTATGGAGAATATCATTTGAATATTATATATCTGTGTGTGTATATATATACACACACAGATATATAACAGATCTTCCCAATTGCCCCAGTAATAAAGCGGTACCCAGTTCTTAAGAAAACATCTATGATAGTCATAAGGAGCACCAGGAACACTAGGGAAATATTACCCTGTGGAGAAAACGTTCTGCTGCTGTTAGGCCCCCTCAGAGTTTCAGGAGTCACTATACTAGCTCTCTGATTGTCTTGTAGAGTATAGGTAGAGAGGTGTTAGGACTATGGGAAACTACCTTTTCATGCCTAGATTTGTGAGCAGTAGAACAAAAGATTGATGAGGTTGGCAGGGGTTTATAGGAAGGGTTGATGAAAGAGGACTTTGAAGGATATTCTAGTTTCACTTTTCACTTTGAGTTTGAATTCTGTCTCAAGTTTGTATATTTCATTTATTTTTGGCTCCAGCATCTTGCTGAAGAAAATCTGATACATCTATCTTTAGACCAGTCTTGCCTTGCTGCCATGGAACATGCAAGTTTTGCTTTCTCCTCTGCTCAGATTGCAGTGTGCAGGATGTGATCATTTGAGATCTTCAGGCCAGTGATCCTGTGCTGCTGTGAGAAAATCTAAATATAGAAGGGAATCCATTCAGTGAAGAAGGTAGCTTTCCTTGGCCAAATTCCAAATTTCCTGCCAGATTACAAAACTGTGGAGAATTTCCACTTTGCATTCTATCTCTGACCTTTAAAATATTGAAGACAAATTTTTCATGTGTCCATTAACCAAAAATGCATATTCTCACTTACTGGAAGGTGAACATGACTTTGAAAAGTCTTTGCAGCTTTTCTCATGTTTACTTCATTTCTGCTGGTCACTTAGAATGAGATACTCCATAATGGAACAAGAAGAAAGAATAATACATGAGAATTACAGAGTTTCATAAGAGGGTATGAAGGACTCGTGGGAAGCAAACCATATGAAATGTTGTCATAAATAGTCAATGGCAGATGAAAGTCTCTAATACTCACTTTTCCCATTGGTGCTTGACACTTTTGAAGTAACAGCCTTTATTCCTGGTTTGTACTGCACTGTGGAAAACTTCTAGGGAGCGGGGGATAAAAATCACACTTCTTATTGCAATCCTTTGAGTGGTTGAAACTCTTATACATCTCCTCCCAGGCATGAAAATCAGCAAAAAGTGACCAGGAATCTCAATCACAACCATCATGGGCCTGCACATTAAACTTCCTTAGGGACAAAGGCTGTATCTTCCTTGTCCTGTGCCTCTTGGAAGGAAGCCAGGCCAATGAACAAATTTAGAAGGGTTCTGACTCTCATAACCCTTGGTTAATCTAGGGATGGTGGGCCCAGCCTGTTCTCTTTTGCTGAACTACTAGACAGGTCTTTGCTCCTGTCCCCACAGAAGTCATATTTAGGACACATTAACCTTACTTTGTCCTCATCAAGTATGCACTTATTATATGTATGCTTTTTTTAATGTATGCTTTTGAGGGCCATTCTTCCCCTTAGGAGGTATTTCTGAAAAAAAGTTTCCTGCTATAGGTCCTACCTTTACTCGCATCCCTAAATCTCAAATTTTAGGGGTAGAAAACCACCCCTGAGGACCTCATCTATTCTGAAGGTCAGACCTCAGAAGTTTTCACTCAAATGAGTCTCCTTTCCTTAATTCCACTGGTGAAGCTGATACACTGGTTTTCATTGCTCTTTAGTGGACCTGAGAACATTTTTGCCCTTTAGCTTAGTATTATCTATATTATCTTTTCTTCTACAGATTATTACTGAAAGAGTTCTTTACTCCTACTGGTGATATGGTTATGTTACGGTGGTTGTGGTTGTGGTGGTGGTGGTGGTTGTAGGTTTTTGTGACCAAACACAGGTACATTGTCAGCTTAAACAAGGTTAATGTTATTTTACTGGAGTACAGCCTGATGTATTTTCTCTTTTAAAGCGACCAAATGCAATCTGTTTATTCACGTGAGAATGTCCTTATGTCTAAATATTTTTCCTTATTGGATTCAGATATCATCACCTTGCTTTTCCTCTTCTACCACCTTTCCTTAATTCCTTTCCTCTTCCCTTTTGTTTCTCAAGAAGACAGAAGCAACATGGAAACATGGCAACTAAAATCCTCTTTGACCCTGGGGTCCACATGATCCTGCTGTATCTCCAAGCTGCAGAAGACTTGGTTGCAACCCTTGCACCTGAAGCCAGTTTCTATCACCACAAACCATTCAGGTATTTTTTTACCTGTTACTCCCCTCCAGAGGTTGAAGCTCTGCCAACCTCTCAGCCTCCTCCCTTTCCTCTTGGGCTATGTTGTCCATGCTGCTGATCTCACCATCAGTTCAGAGCTCTTTAGAAGACATATTAGAGAGGTTTAACTTTGCATGGATCTTTTCAGGAAAGACAATTGTGTGTATTCTTTCCTTCTTTATTGAAGGCTTCATATATATGCATATACATGTATGTGTTTGTGTGTATATACACACATATATACATATATGCACAGGTGTATCTATGTACACACAGATGTATATATTCATATTTATACATCTATTTGTGAATGTATCTCTCTATGCAGATACACATATGTAGATATGGAGAGAGAGAGAAAGAGACAGGGAACAGATTATGTAGACGTAAATATGGATAGATGATGGCTAGCTGGTTAAAGATAAGGATTCTTTGAGAGTTCTCTAGATATTTTACAAGGTACTGTTGATTATTCAGCTCCTCCTCTCCTCGATCCCACATCTTTGTGAATGAGATTTTCTGCAGAGAAGGCACAGAAGATATTCTCTCAGTCTGAGTCTTCTGTTATATATCAGTGACCTTGGGACACATTAGTAGGTACACACTGTGGAGTGAATTAGTCTGAGTTCGAGGTTCCAGAAAATAAGAGGGATAATCAAAGAGGTATATTATTTTGTCTTACGCAATTATTCAGAAATTACCATGTAAAGTAACACATATGGTGTGTGTCTGTGTGTCAGTTTTACTCTGCTTTTCAAAATCTAGGTATATAAGCATGTTTGTTCAAATTATGTATCTTGGTGGGGCTCCATGACCCAGAAATAGCATGTGTGGTTTTTTGCAGTGTATCAGAGACTCAAAATGTTTCCTGGCACATGGGAAGGTACCCATATAATTTGTTATTACTATTTTTGCTAGTTTGAAGAATAAATTTGGTATAGGTGTGCAGGTAAAATTCTTTGGCTTTTCACCTATAAATTACCATACAAAAGTTCTGCATATTCTTCAAAGAGTTAGAATTTACAGGAAAGAATTCAGTGACTCCCACTTTTTGCGCATCTCAATGTCTTCCAAAGATCTGTTGTTATGACTCCTTTTGCCAGAGCTCTGCAGCACTAGAGCCTTGTGAGTAGTGGTGGGTTCTAAGCTTGAATAGGAGTTTATGTTGGGATCTCTGCAACTGGCTCTAGGCTACACCTACAACACTGTTCAGAACTTCCCTCTGGGGTGCCTACCTATACTCAACTGATGGACATATCACTTTACCTGGTCAGTGGTTGCATCAGACTCACACAGTGTCCCCTGCCACATGGAGTTCTAAATTTTTCATCTCTACTTATTATATTCAGTGTCTATCTGTTTAACATTCCCAAATTAAGAGCATATTCTAAGGGAAGTGGTTGGTAGTAGAGTGCTTGCCTAGCATGCATGAGGCCCTGGGTTCAATCCCCAGCACTGAGGGTGGAGGAGGACACTACTTTCTGAGTGGTTACATTTTTTCCTAGTATACTTTGTGTCCTTTTAAATCAACTTAATGATTTAAAATATATTATTAAAATTCCTACCTTTTCTCATTTCCTCTTCTCTAATTCTAATAGGAAGGACCATACCTTTAAATTCACAAGCTTTATAAAATATGCAAATTCTAATTCTTGATGAAATAAACCACATTTTTTCATTAGTTTAAAAATTTCTAATTCCCTAAGAAATTTTTTACTCCAAGAATACTACCATATGTATTTGTATCCATATCAATGGATCATGTCTAATGTGTAATTCTGCTTAGAGACTTCAAAATTTAGTGTGTGGGGTATAATTTTTGAGCAAGTATGCCATGTTGGTGAGTGTCTTCTGGCATATGGATGTCTCTGTGTATAGCTGTAATTTTTGCCATATTGATGAGTGAGTGTAGGACTGAGTTTTCCTTGTGTGTAAGGATAGTGTGAATATGATATGTCTGGGTGACACCTCAGCACATGTATAGGTTTTTCTCTTCCATGAAATGTGTAATCTGTGGTGCTGTGCTGTTGAAGTACAAGCACTTATGTAGTGACTATTTGGTTTATATGAGACATTGTGAGCTCAGTAATTTTATAAGATCTGCAAAGACAATGAAAATGTTATAGAAGGGCTGTGTATCAGATGTATAAGAGGGAGATTATGTGAGATGCTAGATGTGGACTATGAAAGGGAATTTGGAATAGAGAGGAGTTTGAAAGGGTTTAAATGATTGTGATAATTTCATGTATTATTGATTGAAATAATAAATAGGATTATTTCTGAGGGTTAAAGATTGTGTCATTCAAAGAATGAGGTTAGAGAAAAGCAGATTTGAGGAATGCCTGCAGTGTGGAATGAGAATAGGAAGGTTTAATAAGTGAGCTACGAGTTTATGTGTGTGTGTGAGGATAGAAGGAAATGGGAGTAAGGAACGGGGAGTGAAGGGATGAGTGTTCACAGAGATAAACCTGAGAGCCTATCATGCTAAGACTAGTGGAATGAGATGTAGAAAAACTTCATGTTTATGGGGAGGTTATGAATCATCAGAATTTGTGAACCCCTTTAAATTTCTGCTTCTTTCTCAACCATGAGGGGACATTGGTAAGGCACTTGAACCCTCCCCTCTGGATGGCAAAAGTTGGATGTTCAGTCTGTACCTTTCTGATTGTCAGATACCTTCCCACAGTTATCAGTAGAGTTCAAACTCCTCAAGTTCAAACTTAGTGGATCTCACTTTGTGTAAGTGGCAAGACTATCATTTCTTCAATTCTTATTCTTCTCAAAGATATACTTACACTGGCGGACACTTTTCCTTTTCTACATTTTCCTTAAATCTTAAGGTTTTGTTTTACGTAGATGCAGCAAGCATGTCCAAAGAAAAAATAGAAGACATAGTGTTCTTACTGTGATTTGACCTTGGTATATATCTGTTTCATCTTGCATCTACAGTTGTGTATGGAGTTGTCAGATCTCTTAGCTACATTTGTTTCTCACTTCTCACTCTCTATCCCCATGTCCAGGTTAAACATTTCACTTTATAAGTATTCTTGGTCTTAAAGTAGAAAGAAGAGACAGGCATGAAGTCCAATGGAATAGAAGACACAGAGACAAACCCACAAGAATTCAGTTAGTTCATACTTGACAAATTTGCCTAAAACATACATTGGAGAAAAAATAGCCTCTTTAACAAATAGGCTGGGAAAACTGGAGGTATATATGTAGTCGAATGAAATTTAACCCCTATCTCTCACTCTGCACAAAACTGAACCCAAAGTGGATCAAATACCTAGAAATAATATCAGAAACACTGCACCTGCTAGAAGAAAATGTAGACCCAGCACTCCAACATGTCAGCTCAGGAATTGTCTTCCCTCACAAGACTCCTAAAGCACAAGAGGTAAAATAAAACATCAATAAATGGGATGTCATCAAATTAAAATGCTTCTTCACAGCAAAGGAAGTAATTAACAATATGAAGATAGAGCCTACAGAATGTGAGAAAATCTTTTCCACCTGCACCTCAGACAGGGCATTAATATCCAGAATGTACAAAGAACTAAAAAAACTTAACATAAAAAACATCAATAAATGGGCAAAGGAACTGAACAGACACTTCTTGAAAGAAGAAATACAAGCAGTTAACAAATATATGAAAGCATTTTCTACATCACTAGCATTCAGAGAAATGCAAATTAAAACTAGCTGAGGTTTCATCTCACTCCAGCCAGAATGGCAATTATTAAGAATACAAGTAACAATAAATGAGGGTTAGAATATGGGGAATAGGGGACATTCATACATTGTTGGTCAGACTGCAAGTTGGTGCAACCACTCTGGAAACAGTGTAAGATTGCTCATAAAACTAGGAATGGAATCACCATTTGATCCAGTTATCTCACTCCTTGGCCTATATTCAAAAGACTTAAAATCAGCATACTAAAGTGATGCAGGCACATCAATGTTTATAGCAGCCCAATTCACTATAGCTAGATTGTGGAACCAACTTAGATGTCCTTCAATAGATAATGGATAAAGAAACTGTGGTATTTATACACAATGGAATATTATTCAGCCATAAAGAATAATAAAATTATGACATTTGCAGGTATATGGATGGAATTGGAGAAGATCATGTTAAGTGAAATAAGTCAATCCCAAAAAACCAAAGGCAGAATGATTTCTCTTATAAGTGGTTAATGACACATAGCAGGATTGGGGGGAGGTATGGGAAGAATGGAGAAGGGACGGATAGTATAGAGGAACCTGAGGGGTGGGAGCGGGTGGGGAAGGAAAGATAATAGAATGAGACAAACACCTTTCCCCTATGTATATTTATGAAGAGGCAAATTCTATTTTGAGTAAAACTAGAAAAGTGATAGTTGTACTCCATTTGTGTACAATGAACTAAAAAAAAAAAAGATGGGTTATCTTATTTATGGGGAATATGACTAGGATGTGTATGACCATTTTACATTCTTATGATTTCTGTTAAATTGAAGGGAAATTAAAGAGATATATACAATATTTCATCCACTAAGTATCATTTATTGCTCACTATGTTCAGAGACTCACAGAGAGCACAATTTATTTCAAGCTCCAAAATAAAGTATTTAATTAATTTTTAATTTTTCCCAAATATTCATGCCTTAACAACGTGTTTTTGCTTTCTTTATGGAGCTGGTTGCAGTGTGTATATCTTCTTCCTATGCTGCCACACAGGTGACTTCATTATGTTTCAAGATTTATTATCTGAATATCCAGATTATTATATTTAAAATATTTCATGATAGTTGTAGAGGCTCCATAATGCACCACCCCTATTCATACTTTAATTCCTGAAACCTGTCAATGTTACCGGTTATGGCCAAGAGGATTTTAATAAATGTTATTGAATTAAGCATCTTGTGATGACATTATTCTGGATTTTATGATAGATCCTTTATGTAATCCTAAAAATAGTTGCAAGAAGGTCAGCAGAATTTGAAAGGAAGGTACAGAGACATGATAACTATGCAAGAGAATAGAGTATGATTATATTTGAACAAAAGACACAGCACATAACTCTTCCAAATTGTTTCACAAAATGGAAAAGTATAGATGTAATATTTCAATGGAAAAAAATGGAAGTGACAGATTACCTGGTATATTTGAATAGGTAGAAAGTGACAGTTTCAAAAGTTTTGTAGTACTATTGAATAATAAGACTTATTTTTCATTTTCATGGCTGCATAATAGTTCTACATAATAGTGGAATTCATTGTGACATATTTGTACTTGCATATAATTTGGTCAGTTTCAATCCTCAAGTATTCCTGTTTACTCCCCTACTCCCTCACCTTGACACCCTTCCTCTACTCTACTGGAGACCCTTGTATTTTCATGAGATATCTTCTTTTGCCTTTTTTTTCTCTCTAGTTTTCAAATATGACAGAAAACGTGCGATCCTTGACTTTCTGAATCTGGCTAGTTCACTGAAAATGAAGTTCCCCCCTTTCATTCTCTTGCAAATGACATATTTTGTTTTACTTTATGGCTGAATATAACTTCATTGTGTATATATACCACATTCTCATTATCAATTCACCTGTTGATGGACAACTAGACTGGTTCCATAACTAGACTATTAAGAATTCTACAGCTATAAATATGGCTACTCAAGTATTGCTAGAGTATGCTGCCTTTAATTAATTTGGCTAAATACTAAGGCATTTTATATCTGAATTATATCGTGGTTCCATTTCTAGTCTACAGAGTAAATCATATTCTGTATTCATATTTCTGTAGAGGTTGTACTAATTTCCAATTCCATCAACAGTATATATGGTTTCTTTTCTCCTCATATCCTTATCAGCACTTATTCTTATTTGTATTCTTGATGACTGCTATTCTCACTGTAGTGAAATAAAAATCTCAATATAGTTGATTGTCATTTTCCTGATTGCTAAAGATGTTGAAAATTATTTTATATGTTTGTTGGCTGTTCATGTTTCTTATCTTTTCTTCTTCAGGTAACAATGAGAAACATCAAGCTTTATTTAATAATTGGTAAAAAGTTGTACTCTAGCACAGTAATGCCTTCCTTAACATAGCAGAAAGCAAACAAAGTGTCTGAAAAGTCTCTTCTCAAGATTTGGAACTCTGTAAAGCCGAATTTGCATTTCATGCTGCTGAGAGCTGGGCTCCTGCTTGTAGCATGGATCTCCACAATCATCTTATACTCTTCCCTGTGATGACCTCATTGCTGACAGCAAACTGGAGGCTACAATTTTTTTACCTGGATGTGGCTGCCCTTAAGACTGGCCCCTTCCTGTCTACAAAAGGGGGGAGTTCATAGGATTAAGAGTCTTTCTTACAAGTGGTTATTTATCTGTTTGGTTTGGCTTCCATGAGTTTGCCAAAATCAAGGCTACAATTACTCAACATGAAACTGTGTCAATGGCTGTTGGTCTTCCCCCATTTGTGCTCTCACCATTGACATGATTTTTAGGCCATCCCCCCTTTCTTGGGACTGAGGAATGGAGAACCACTCTCCACCATAGACTTGGGAGGTACTTCTTGTAGATATGTAGATGCCTGAGAAGCGGTAACAGATGTTCAGAGACAGCAGTTTTGCTCTGCTTAGCAGAGGCCTGGCATTTTGTTTTCCACTTTTTGTGGTAAGAGTCTAGTAATTAAGCAATTCCCTTGGAGTAAACTCCCTATTGTTCAGAACCTCATTGTTCTTGGGCTCCCAGAAGGATATAACCCTCCCTTTTCTTTATACGATGCATATGTGAATCCACTTGGACAAGGCGAGGTGGTTGGCACCTCTGCCTACCTCTCTATGTGATAGTCAACACTTCTGATATTGGTCACAATCAATCACTGGCCCAAACAGTAATTACGCTTTTCCACATTCCTCAGAGCTGCTATCTTCAGAAATCATTCTGAAAATCTTGTTGACCAATTTGGAACCAGAAGAGAATCTAGTGACTTACTCCACTTAGATATCTGTTCTGCATATTTCCCCTAAAAATACCATTGGGAATGCAATAAAGAAAAAAAAAAAAAGAAGAGAAAGGAAGAAAAAAAATAAAAGGTCCATTTTTCTGTTTTTGCAGAAGTGCCTCAAGGAAGCACGTCCAAAATCACAGAACTATGCGCACACAGACACGTGTGTGCACACACATGGAGTTGGTATCAAAGAATCTTAGACACATCATTAGAGGGACATAGGAGAAAGCTGGCAAGAAAAGATGTGGAGATCATATCAGCTAAAGATGCTGAAATGTTACAGTAATGGCATGGATGTGGCTCTAGGCAGATAACAAAAAGAGGGTAGTGGGCAGAGAGAATGATAAATCTAGGCTAATAGGAAAGGTTCAGTGGCCATGCTTGAGTTTGAGATAGAGGAAGCCAGTTTATGGGAGGAAATATTATGGAGTGTTGTTTGAAGAAGGGTAGACTTGCATGGTCCAGGGAAGAGCATCTGCTTAGCAGACCACCTCCATGGTCTGGTGTCTATCTAGGGCATCACAGGACTCGCAGGATTCTTGAGTTCCATCTGACTGATTACTGGTGACAGACCAACTGAAGGGACTCTCTCCAGAGCCAATCCTACTTGAGATTCAGCGAGTCTGGGCTCCAACGAGCCAGGTCATGCTGTCAGATGGCATGTAGCCTATTCCCTGCAAAAAGTACTTGAAGGCCATGGTGAGCTTGGTGGTCAGAAGTACTTGAGGGCAGTCCCTCACAGTCTGCCATGATTAGCATGCATTTATAGGTTTGAGAAGATAACTGCATTCAACCACAGCCTCAATAGCACGTGAATTGTCTCCACCACAAAAGTAGAGCACTTTAATTTTTTTTATGTTACTGTTTTGGCTCAGTATGAGTCTTTCAATCTCTAGGTCTCTGCATTCATTATAGGAAACCAGGAAGAACTGTAGGTTTTCTTGGTTGATATCTTGGGCAGTATGTAGTCAGTATGTTTGAACAAGGCCAGGTTGGCTTGCAACATTTCCTGCCCAAAGTGATGATCCAAAATAATGCCCACAACATCGGTTGTCAAGCCTGAGAGTTTGGAAGCTGCCCAGTCAACCCATCCTTTAGTACACAGGTCAACATTAATGAGCACAAGGCCTTCCACTAACTCTAGATGATTGAGCACAACCCTGTTGAGGATGTAGGCTTCAATCTCAATGGTGTTTTTCAGACTTAAATGGGTAAGAACAGGAAGAAGCATTTAGGTCAGCTCATCCATTGTGGGATACTGGTACTCTGTCAGGAAAGAGGGTATACCTTCCTGCTGGCCTGGAGTATCCACATGACCAACAGCAAAGTGCTGGGTGATCTCTTGCATATCTTCAGAGTTAAAGAACGTGTTGAAACAGGATGTATGGTTTATCTCAATGTCATGATATGACAGAATGACTGATCTGTTTCCTTTTGGCAAACCTCTTACAGTGATGTGGACCATATCATGAGTTGTTTCTGTATTGTGTTCCTGACAGTCGAAGTCCTTGAAATTTCATGTACCATTCTTATCATTTAGAAATGGTTTGATCTCTGTGAGTTGAACATCCTGAAGTTCATCCATGAGGACAGATGAGAGTAGAAGGGTCTCGCGAATAAATCAGTAACCCTGAGGTTTGACACCAGCAGTCAGTGTAGCAGGGGCAGCAGTGAGGGGCAGGAGGAGGCGCCCCTTGTGTTTCTTCTTTGGAGAATTGTTTTTTAGTTCATTTTCCCATTTATTTACTAAGTTATTTGTACTTTTGTGTTAAATTTTTTGAGGTCTCCAAAAGTTTTAGCACCCATTTGACAAAAACCTAGAAGAATAATCTAGAATAGAAGGAACTTTCCTCAGTATCATAAAGGATATATATGACAAAAGCAAGGCCAATCATACTGAGTGAGGAATAGTGACAGAATTGCCCCTAAAGTCAGAATAAGTCAAGGATGCCCATCTTACCACTCCTATTCAGCATAGTTCTTGCACTTTTAGAGCAATTTGGTAAAAGAAGGAAATAAAAGAGATACAAATAGAAAAGGAAGAAGTCAAATTATCACTGTTTGCAGATGATATAATCCTAACACTCAGAAGATTCTTGAAATTCTTCTCAAAGGCTTCTAGAATTGAAGTAACAGGATAAAAAAATTCAGTGAAGTAGGATACAAAATCAGCATACAAAAATCAATTGATTTTATATACACCAATTATTAATCTGCTGAAAACAAATCAGGAAAACAATTTCATTCACTGTAATCTCAAAAATAATAGAAATATAGGAATACATCAAACCAGAGTTGAAAGACTTCCATAATGAAGTTACAGAGCAGTAAAAAATAAAACAGAGGAAGATACTAGGAGATGGAAAGATTATCCATGTTCTTGGATAAATAGAATAAACATCAATAAAACAGTCATATTAACAAAAGTGATCTACAATTCAATGCAATCTCATCAAAATATCAATGGCATTCTCCAGAGATCTAGATGAAACAGTTGTGAAATTCATATGGAATAAGAGAGACACATAATTGCCAAAGCAATTCTGAGCAAAAAGAGCAATGGTTGGAGACATCACAATACCTCCAATATAGATTGTTTAGATACAAACAGAAGATAGGTAATCATAATGACATGATTTTTAGGAAAGGAAAATAATAGGTTCATAATATGTGATTAATCCAGATTGACTCCAATCAAGATTTCAAAAGATTAGAGAATGTAAGTGAACAAAGTGAAGGAAAAATATCTGTGTATTTGTCTAGGCAAATGTGCATGCAAATTGCATATGAAAATATTGTCATGGAGTGGTTGGAGAATAAGTCTTCATCCTCCATAATATTAAATTAAAAGACATCCAAAAATCAATAAAGAGCTACAAAAGTATAATGTCTAGACATGTGACACTGTCAAAAACTAGATTAGAAAATACATTTTTAAGATTAAATAGTTTACAACTTTATTTTAATAGTAATATAAACACTTATTGAATTATTGTGATTTATTTTGATGAATATAAAATTTAGTAAAAGTGGGGAATAACAGGGACCAGAACACCCTTGAGGCAAAGAAAATAGAAAAAAATGTGAGATGGAAAATTTGTAAAACAACACCTCTGAAAACATCAGTCAGTGAAACTAGTGATCCTTGAGAGACAAAAATCAAATGTAATAAGTTCTAAAATGGCTTCATCCTCCTGCCTGGAGAAAATTTCAAGACTAAGTTAAAAGTAGGGAAAAATCCAGATGGAGTTGGCAAGACTCCCTAAGTTGAGGAGACAGTTAGGAGTATAAGAATCTGAACAACCTAGGATTTGGAAAATACAGTAACAAGAAAATAGAGTTACATACAAATTTTTAGGGAAGGAAAAGCATAACAAGCAAAATAATAATAATATTATTGTTATTAATAAGCAAAAAATTCTGATTGACTCAAGCCTTGAAAAGAGTAGAGAATGTAAGTTCTTAATCTGAAATCTGGACATCTGTAGAGGGTCTTATCAGATATTTTGTTGAATTCTATATGTGAGGAAAATTAATGCTCACTAGGACAAAAATAAGGTCTTGGAATAAGTAGAAGCAACAGTGTCTGCGGCTGACAAAGGCTATGAAAAATACCTGTACCTGATTGTCATAGAGGAAAACTCATAAATGACTGAGCATTGATTAGAGTCCTAAGAATTATTTTGCTTAAACAGAAGGGGGGCGGAATTTAATCACAGAATCCTAGAACAAAAGTGTCATTATTCCCACCCAACAAAGCTTAAAAGGCTAGACCAAAAGGATCAAATTGCTTCTAGGTAACTTCATTATATACCATAAAAGTTCTCTATAATGTGTATCACAGTAATTTCAAATGGATTGTATAGAGGAAAGTAAGGGGAGGGGGTGGGGAAGGAAAGATAATAGAATGTGACAAAGATCATTATACTATGGATATGTATGAATATGCAAATGGTTTGATTCTACTTTGTATAAAGCCCGAAAAACGATAGTTGTACTCCATTTGTGTACATTGAACCAAAAAAAAAGTAAGTAAATTTTTAAAAAAGCAAAAAAGAATCCAACATCTTATAAAGTTAAACACATAACTCACAACTCTATATAAAAATTACAATACATGGAGAAGAACAAAAATATAGCCTATATTAAACATACAGATAATAGAATTAATTAACCAGACAGGTAATAGAATTAGTACACAGGGATATCAAAATATCATGGTTATATTCTGTATGTTCAAGAAATTAAATAAAATGCTGAGTATGTTAAGTAGAAACATGAAAGATATATCTAAAACTCTGAACTTCTACTTTTAAAGAGAAAAGTAAGAAAATACATGGGAGGAGAATAACAAAAGATGAAACACAGTGGAAGAAATGATTAGTAAAGTAGAAGACATAGCAATAGATTCAATATATAATGAAATGCAAAGATGGAAGACCAAAAATGAATAAATTACAGTTGCCAAATTTATGTATAAAATAGCATTTATCTGTACATGCACATAATACATCAAAATAATTTGTTCAGTTTTATCAGTGGACCTCACTAGTATGTACAATTATAATGCACCAATGGGGGAAGAAAGGTAGTGCTTATGTGACAGCTGAAATGGAGGGAGAAAATATATTTGAAGAAATGATGACAGACATTTCTGTAAATGTGTGAATATAGGAAGCTAAACATAACCCAATCACAGGAAATATGAAGGCAATTAATAAGACACAACATATCAAATTGCTTACCTCTAGAGATAAATAGAAAAATTATGACCAGAGGGGAAAAGGTGACCTGCACAGAGGACTAAGGATAAAGATGAAAGCAGTTTTGTTGAGGGGCAACAGTGCAAGGCAGATGACAACTGAGTAGGAGCTTTAAAATACTTAGAAAACCTTCTTTACCATGTAGGGCAATAATACCCATGGTAAATGACTTGTACATCGTGATGCACAGCAAGAAACCTGTGAAATTGACCAACAGGCTCCTTAGTGAATAGAAAAAACAAATTTGGCAGTTGACGTACATCAGATTTTAACTCAAGATGATTTCTCAAAATCTACCTGGTCTAATTTTAAAAAATAGTATTTCTGCTGATAAATCTCAATTGAGAAAGACTACTGAAATGTTCAAGAATGAAGAATTTGTAAGTTTCATTTCAGGACATTAAACATTTCATAAAAAGCCGAAGTTTGCAATGTCCATGATTATAGAAAAAGAAATAATGGAAAAAATAAGATCTATTTTTCATGTCACAACAATGCAATATTAGCACGATGTGCAATGAAAATGCAAGCATTTCTTCAGAGCACAATAGTGGCCATCCAGAGTGCTCTTATGAAAAAGGATGAAATAAAAATGTCCAGAGAAACCTCAGTTTGAAACATGTGGAGGTATTTCTACAACCACTATTTAAAAAAAACCTGTTCACTTCTTACCAAAACCCATTAATCAGATGAAAACTCTAAAGAAATTCCATTTACAATGTCTACTAAAATACCTATAACTAAATTTATTAAGAAATGTATACAACTTAAGCTATAACTTTAGATGATGTATATAACGATATAAAGACACAAGTTTTTCTCCCAACATAAAACACAAAGGTAAGGAAATCTCAATATAAATATCAACATCTTTTTTTGTTTTCTTTCTTTGTTTTGTTTTCCTGTAGCTAAACAAATTAATTCTAAAGTGCATGTGGGAATATCCATAAGGAACAATAGTCAATAGATACCTGGATGGGAATGTGATGGGGGCAGTCAAATAAAAAGTCTAGAATAATATGAGATTTTAAACATACTGCAAAACTTGTATATAAAAGTGTTGTAGGCCTTATACAGAGACAGAGATGGAGATAACAAAATATTAATGTACAGAATATCTATAATTCTACCTAAGTACATGTGAAATTTAGTATATGATGAAGATGGCAAATTGGTGCTGGGAGAATGGTTAAGTCACTGAGGAAAAGATGGACATTTTAAGGAAATTAATGCAATTTCTGAATGGAGAACCATTCTGAAAAAGAAATAAAATGGGAAGAATCTCAGATCATCATGTGCTTTAAATAAGAAAGATGGAGGGAGAGGGGGGAAAGAGAGAAGAAGAAGGGGAGGAGGAGGAGGAGCAGGAGAAGGAGGAGGATGAGGAGGAGAAGGAGAAAGAAAGAAACGTCAGAAAATCAATAAGATTCCTAATGTCAGTTTTCTGAGATTGATTGTTTTCTGTTTAGAGAGAAATAACCATAATCAAAGTCAGTATTGCAGACAATGAACTTGGGAACAAACCTGAGAATATTGGGCAAAAGACAGGTTACAAAAAAGCAAATGAAAATGGCCTTGAAATACAGGAAAACATATTCTATCTCACTAATAGTTTTAATGAATTAAAACTATAGATTTATCATCACATCTGTGATAGTGAAAATCTAAATTTGACAATGTTCTCAGTTCATGAAACTGGTAAAATAAGTTATTTCATCTCTCACTGGTGGAAATGCCTAACAGTACAACTTCTAAAGAGGACGAATTGGCCATATCCAATAAAGTCAGAGAAGTACTTATGTATATGACCTTCTAGGATGGTAACATGAAAATATACATTACTGAATAAGAGATAACATATGCACAAATTTGTTTAAATTTTTTAATATAAAATATTTTCAGTATCAATAAGTAACT
This sequence comes from Glaucomys volans, assembly GCA_020662805.1. Taxonomy (NCBI): domain Eukaryota; kingdom Metazoa; phylum Chordata; class Mammalia; order Rodentia; family Sciuridae; genus Glaucomys; species Glaucomys volans. Next base: position 41,924 of record JAJEJO010001275.1, read on the forward strand.
GAATCAAGGTTGATAATGAGCCTATACACCTCTCTTGGCTAACATCATGCAAATTCATTCACATAATCTATTGGAGAAGAGAGCTACCTGGAATCTTGAGAAGTTTCAGTAACTTCTCAAGAAGTTTAAATCCTAAATCACAGTCTCATTTACCCATATGTAAAAGAATCAATATGTTCATTTCTACTATGCACTTCTGGATAACTAAATTATACACATTCACCCTTCAAAATGTAAAGGTAAAGGAACCAGGAACTTTGATACCTGACATTTTTACCCCTCCTTGCCCTTATTTTTTCATTCCTACATTCTACCATTCAGAGAGCAGAATTCTTCTGCCCCTCAAGTGTGTTAGGGACTATCCCTTTATTTTTCTTCCTAAATTAGTAATCAGTCTCTCTCCCATGTATAAAATGGCTGCAGATTCTGGGTGAGGATAATGTTGAGGTTGACCTCATTCTTTGTTTAATGTTTACAAAATTTTATTTGAGAAACATTACAGCAACTAGTACAGATCCATTAAAGAATACTCCTTTATTAAGCATAAGAACAACAATGCTGAAAGAATAAAACAGGTCTAGAATCTTCTGTTCCTCTTCCCCTATCTTACCCTAGATGAGTAATCAATCCCTGATTGCTAGGGTAACGGTCTATTACTTGTAAAAATTACAAAATTTGCCGTGGTAGTTGTACTGAAGAACAATTTAGCTGTTATCTGAAAACCTTGTTTTCCTATAAATGTGGAGAATGGGATTTTCATATTGGAATGTCCTTCTATATTTCTGAGATTGACTTTGAAATGATGGGGAAATCAGACATAGTGGGTGCATTCAACAACAAATACTTTAATGTTGTACTTTACGTGATTAAAATCGCTCTAATATATTTTAGTAAAGCAAGATTTACATATTGTACTATAAGCTAGATTGATAGAAAATTGTGTATTCTTGTATTTTCTGAGTTATTCTTAAATGCTGATAGCCTGGTGAAGAGAGAAACTCTTTCCTTGAATAAACTATGTGATTAGTTGCTGTGACATAAGCAAAATACTGAAGAAACTCCATGCGGTGAGAAAGGCATTTCTTACTGTGGAAACAAGTCTTCAACTAGCCTCAGAGTTTCCTGCAGATTAGGAAAATTTCTGTTTTTACTCTGTGACTTTTGAAATGTTTAAGACAAGTCTTTGATGTGTCCATTGACCAAAAATGATATACTCTGTTATTATAGTGTCAACTACGATAGTCTTCGCAACTCCATCCATGTTTATCTCCTCTTTGCTGGTCACTTATACACAGTCTCTTGACACTGGAACAAAAAAGAAAGAACAAAATGTGAGAATTATGCAGTTTCATTATAGAATATGAAGGACCTCTAGGAAGAAAACCATGTGCAAAGTTTTCAGAAATGCTCAATAAAAGAACCTCTGTTCCTCTTCCCAGAAGACACTAGACACCTTTGAAGTAACAACCTTTTTCCTGGTTTCTACTACATACCATAGAGAACTTTTCCTAGGGGAAAAAACAATTCAGTTCTTTGCTGGCTCTTTGGGGGGTTGAAACTCCTGTATAGTTTCCTCCCAGGGAAGAAAATGATAAAAAGGAGACTGGGAATCTCAATCACAACCATGACAGGCTTGCACATCAAAACTTCCTCTGGAATAAAGGCAGTCTTTTCCTTGTCCTGTGCCTCTTAGAAGGAAGCCAGGACAAGGAACAAACCTAGAGGTGGGCCCAGCCTCCTCTGTTCTACTGAACTAGATAAGTCTTTGCTCCTATCCCCTCACAAGTCATATGTGGGACCCATTCCACTTAGTTTATCATCAACCAAGTGTTCACTTCATGTATAATTTCTTTTTAAGGAAATTCTTCACCTTAGGAGTCATTTCTCATGAAGTTTTCTCATAGCTCCCACCTTTTTCTGAGAATCCTGATCCCCAAATTTGGGGAATTTACATACCCCTGAGAACCTCTGCTCTTCTACAATTCAGGCTGCAGCAGTTTCCACTTCAAATGAGTCTCCTTGTGGTGAAGATAAAGGAAGTTTTCATGCTTTTTATTTTTCCTGAGGATGTTTTGCTCTTACACTTGGTTTGGTCTATCATCTTTTTCCTTCTGGGGAATTTTACTAAAAGGGGTTCTCTAATCCTACTGGTGGTATAACCAGTGCTGTTGATTGTGGTGCCATTGATGGTGGTACTAGTGGTATCAGAATGGTGATGATAGTGTTATAGGTGGTGGTGCTATTGACAGTAGTGCTGGTGGTACTGAAATGGGGGTGGTGTTAGTGGAGATGTTATTGATAGCAGTGCTGTTGGTGGTGGTTTTTGTGGTGGTGGTGCTAATGTTGGTGGCTGTGGTGGTTATGGTTGTAATAATGGGGGTGATGCTGGTACTGTTGATAATGGTGTTATTGACAGTGGCAATAGTTATGGTGGTTGTGGAGCTGGTCATGGTGAAGGTGATGCTATAGGTGGTGGTACTTTTGTTGGTGTTGCTGTTGATAATGGTGGTATTAATGGTGGTGCCAGTGTTGGTGGTTGTGGTGGTCATGGTGGTAATGATGGTGGTGGTGCTGGTGCTATTGATGATGATATTGACAGTGGCAATGATTGTGGTGATGGTGGTGCTATAGATGGTGGTACTGTCAATGTTGGTGATGGTAGTGGTGGTTGTAGTGGTGTGGATGGTGTTGATGGTTTTGGTTGTGGTGGTGGTGCACTTGATGGTAGTAATGGTTGTGGTGGTCATGGTGGTAGTGATGATAATGTTGGTGTTGATGAATGCTATTGACAGTGGCAATGGTTGTGGAGATGGTGGTTGCTCCTGTTGGTGGTGATGGTGGTTTTTATGGTGGTTCTATTGACAGTGATGATGGTTATTTGGTCATGGTGGTGGTGATGGTGGTGGTTCTGAAAGAAATCTATGGGCATGAGGATGTTGTCATATTGGATCAGGTTTTCTTTTTTCATCCAGCTCTCTTTGACTTTGATTTCCTCTTCTGCCAGCTCTTCCTCTTGCATTTTCCATTATTCTTGCTTCTAACTCATTCAAAGTCTATTTGAAAAAAACTATGGTCTGATGATGGTGGTGCTATTGATGTTGCTGTTCATACTGGTGATGGTTGTGCTGGTGATGGTGGAGATGGTAGTGCTGTTGATAGTGGTGCTGTTGAAGGTGGTGATGGATGTGATTCTGGTGGTAGTGCTCTTGATGGTGATGATGGGGGGTGGTGCTGGTGCTGTTGATGCTGGTGCTTTTGAGAGTGGCACTGGTTGTGGTGATCATGATGGTAGTGATGATGCTGGTGCTGTTAATGTGGTGCTTTTATCTGTGGTAATGGTTATGGTGATCGTGGTGATAGTGATGGTGCTGGTGCTGTTTATAGTTGTGGTGGTGGTGGTCATAGTGCTATTGATGATGGTTCTGAAAAAGGTCTCTTTTGTGCGTGAGGATGTTATCATGACTTTTTGTCCAAGTCTTTTTGCCTTTGCTTTTCTCGTCTTCCTATTCTTTTTTCCTTTTCTCTTCTTTCTGCTTAGATGCCAGTCAAAGTCTAGATGAAAAGCATCACAGCTAAAGCCCTCTTTTTATTTTGTTTGTTCTTTTTAGATATACATGATAGTCGAATGCATTTTGGTACATTATACATACATGGATTATAACTTATTCAAATTAGGATCCTATTCTTGTAGTTGTATATAATGTGGAGTTACCCTGGTCATGTATACAATTCTGCACATAGTCCTATAGGATCTTCAAGGAGAACAAACTCAGCAGCAGCCCATGCATCTGTAGCCACTGTCATGGGTCATGAGCAATTCTGGTGTTTTGGCTCTGGAACTTGTCTCCAGAGGCAGAAGATCTACTGGGCTGTCATCTTCTTCTGTATCATCAAGGCTAAGAACATTCTCAGGTAGTAGTTCTTTTGTGAATATGTTAGAGAGATTCTCTTTTTTATGGATGGTCTCAGGAAATGCAATGGTTTGCATTCTTGTGTTTTTTTTTTTTTTTTTTTTTGGAGGGGGAAGCCCTTCATCTTCTGTGATCCCTATGACAGCCATACTCCTTTTCATTCTAATATGTATAGAGTACACTTTCATTACTCTTTCCATTTTCATATACTCTGAAGATGTACTGGGGTTATTGGCCAAGTGAATTGGTAATTGGGCATATGCAAAGGGTGAGGAACACTCCAATTCTTCTAAATTGCATATTAGATGCATGCCAGATGATACAAGATGTGGAACACATTGATTTTTAGGAAAAAATCCAAATTAAAGAAAATAATATGACTACAAACCTGTCCCTGTGTGTGACCATGTGAAATGGGTGTGCATGTGTCTGAGATGTTTCAGAATTCTCTATGTGGTATGTGTATATTAAGTATATACTTTGTACACCTGTGTGGAAAATAAGACCGTGGAAGGACTTGTGGAATTTTATTATGTTCTGTTAAAGATCTGGTGATTAGTGCTGGTGCTGGCAAAAGGGGATGATGGTGATAAGTGTGTGTTTATGATTTGTGTGCAATTTTTTTGTGTGTTTTCAGTGACAGTATGTTGTATCTATGGGAAGGTACAAGTCTCTGAAAGACTGAATGCATGAGAAAGTCTGTATTGAAAGTGCTTTTTTTCATGACAAATTAGGTTTCTAGAAATTCTAGCATTAAAGAGTTAAGTAGGTTATCTGAGAATATGTGCAATATTAATGAATTAAAATGTAAAGCAGTGAAACTGAGAATGTTTGTATGTAGAAATGAGGATGAAAGGGAGTACATATGTAATACTAATAGAGAGTGAGAAAGATGGATAAAGAAGAGATTATTGTATGAGAGAATAAGGAAAAGGAAGGGGAAATTGTGCTATACTTAGTATGATGAAGTATAACTTGTGAGTGTGTAAACTTTGTTCTGCCATCTAAGTGGAAATCTCTGATCAAATTCCCACAAACATCTTAGCACTGTCCTTTCTACCCCAAGCCACCCCATTGGTCACATGCAGGTTTGTATTGAGGAATATTGTCCTGTTTTTAAGGCATATTCTTCATTTGTCTCTCCCAAGAGGACTCAGTGTTAGTGCTTCTGCTCTGAATCTCTCTCATGTATTTCAAAAATAGTGAAGTGAGGAAGGAGTGAACTAGCAACTCAGTTATATCTCCTGCCTGCTCTCAGATCCCACCGTTGTGCCTGCCTTGCCAGGCTCATCAGTAGGAGTGAGTTTTCTGGTAAAGGAGACACAGATGAAATATTCGTAGGAAGATGAATTCTCTTCTGATGCCTGATTCCTGACCGGATTCAGCATATATGGCTTAGGATCAACTTCTTGAAAATTCTGCAATCCTAGAAACTGAAATAACAACAAACACTAAGGATTGGATTACCAGCTCAGCTGTACCTCCTGCTCAAGCTCTGGACTCTCTGTTATTCAAAAACAGGTATGTTGAGTATGCACAATGTATCAGGATTGTTACCATCCATAGAACTTCTTCTCACTATATCATTTAATAGCAAGTTCTTAAAATTGTATCTGTGGTAGATGTTACTGGGGTTAAACAATTTATATGTGGTATTTTTGGAAATGCACACTGAATATTGGAAACTAAACCATAAGCAAAATATGATATGTAATCAATAAAAGTTGGGTATTATTAGCTAAATTTCCTCATGACATTTAGAAATTATATGCATGTAACATATATAGAGTATGAATTAAGAAAACTGTTCATGTTGACTCTCTATTATCTATTTATCATCTATAATTTATCAGCTATCATCTATTTATATCTTCAGGGCCACCATTTATATAGGGCTTCTTGCCCTCAAAGGTCAGAAATTCTGGTGAGCTGTCAGACTACTCACTTTCCTTTTGGCTTATCTCTCCAATCTGAACTCATGATCAGAAATTTTTTATAGACACATGGCAGAAGATATCTCTGTAGGAATTGTCTCAGGAAATGCAACTGTTCGCATTTTGCCTTGTGGGGAGGGTCTTTCCTTCTAATTTGTATCTCATAAGACAGACATTCTCCCATTCTCCTTTTCTTTTTTTTCCTTTTCTTTCTCCCTTTCTTTCTTTTCTTTTTTTTTTCTTTTTTCTGTACTGGGGATTGAACACAAGGGTGCTTAACCACTGAGCCACATCCCCAGCACTTTTTATATTTTATTTAGAGAAAGTGTCTCAGTTAGTTGTGAGGCTGGCTTTGAACTTGCATTCCTCTTACTTCAGCCTCACAATATCTGGGATTATAGGTATAATAATTATACTATTATAATTATAGGTATAATAATTGTAATCCCTATAATAATTATAGGTATGTGCCACTGTGCAAGTTTTCTCCTTTAAAATATACATGTACTAAACTTTCATGACTTCATATATTCTGATGATACACAGGGCTTATTGTCCAGGTGCATTTGAAATTTGACATGTGGAAAGGGAGAGGAAGTCTCCATTTCCTCCAAATTCTGTACTAGAGGCATCTCAGATAGTCAAGTACATGGCACACATTGATGAAA
>JAJEJO010001276.1:0-123855 GCA_020662805.1 Glaucomys volans
CTTTGTCCTCACAAAGGAAGGGCCCTGGAATAGGGAGAGAGCCATGGAATCATGATGGGCCACTTCATTTCCCTCAGGAAAGGCTCTGATAGCATCAGTGTTTAGTTTTTCAATAAAAAATCAGAGAGCTAAGCTGCTCATAACTATAATTTTAAATAAAGTCTCACTAATTGAAAAAATTGGCACTGGAGTAGAGCTTCCTAAAGACATATAAAAAGCTGTGTCTTGAGAATTCCTGAAATATGAGCAGTGTTCCCTGTAAGCTGCCTTCTGAATCCAATTCTAGAATCAATAACAATTTCATACCTTTTACTTTCATCGTATATAACTTGTTCAACTCTATTTACTTTATATGTGCTTTTTTAGACACTAGAGTTATTAGTGGATTACTGGAATTCCGATTGTATGTTGTTATGAATTCTCATAGTTTTATGTTGCCTCAGCCTCCATTATCAGTCATATCTAACTTGCTCATAACTTAGTCATCCTTCACATTGTTTCCATTTCTCAGCCCCCTCATAGTTCTCAATGGGATACATCCATAATCTATCTCAAACAACAGCCTCCTGCTGACTACCTCCCTGTACTGAAAAAACACAATTGACAGAAGGCAGCAATACTGTGATTTCCTCGTGTGCACATATATTAACTTGGTCAGAAAATCTTTCATTGACACCTGATAATATCATCATCATTTAAATGTGCAGAGGGTCTCTGAGTAGGTTGGAGAGATACCCTTACAAAGAAAAGCCTAGAAATGGAACAATCATGAATGCTTCTAATTAGCACAGATGATGATAAGGTGGGGGGAAATGTGGACAAAATGAGCTGAAAAGTGATTCAGTAGAGTTTCATCCAAATGAGAGAAATGTGAAGACCTTTATTAATGTAGTTTTTCTTATATTTTTTTCTCATGTAATCATAAGAGATCAATGTAAAATAAATATTTAAATTTATATAAGGTGAAAGAATTTTTCAGTAACTTTAAGAAAATATATCTTAAATGTTTAAATATGATAAATATTTCTGGGACAGTTTGTCAGCTGAGTTATTCTTACATTGTGATAAAGTAATAATACATTTTACACTTGATGCAAATGTTACATCTTGCAATTTCTTAGAAAAAAATGGCAGAGTTAGCCAGGTGTGGTGATGCATGCCAATAATCCCAGTGACTCGGGAGGCTGAGGCAGGAGAACCACGAGTTCAAAGCCAGCCTCAGCAACGGTGAGCCACTAAGCAGCTCAGTGAAATCTTGTCTCTAAATACAAATACAAAATAGGGCTGATAATGTGGCTCAGTGGTTGATCGCCCTGAGTTCAATCCTCGGTACCCAAAAATTAAAAAAAAAAAAAATGGCAGTATTAGCAAACTCTGATTTAGTTCTTAGTATATACCAGATAGTAGTCTAAGGCCCTTACATATTATTGGATAATATTAGTTCTCACTAGACACTGCCCATGATCCAGGTCTGAATCTGGGCCAAAGCCCTATAAGAAATGACTAGAAGAAACTTGAGCTTGATTGTGTTAGTCTTCAGAGTCTTTATTCACATCAGCTATAACAGAATGTCTTTTCTCTTATGTGATAATGGTTCTCAAGGACTAGATTCAGAAATATTATGCTATCATTTAGTCATGAAATTATTTTCCTAAATTAAATTTTATATGCTATATTGAATTGCTTTTTGTTTAGGTCAATGATCCACCTAGAATTAATTATGTGTGTCACGTGAGATCAAAGTTCATATTTTTATTTTACTCCAATGAGTATTTAATTCCTAGAATATTTATTCAAAAGATGCATTTTACATGCATAAATAAAAACATGAACTTTGATCTAAAATAACATAAAGATCCAATCAAATACAAATTAATAGATGAGTGAAAGGATGTATAGTAAAGGAAGGAGAATGGGAGAGGGAAGGGAGCACAGGAGGATATACAGGGAAGGAAAAGGTCAGCAGATCAAGAATTGAAATCAATTTGCCTATATATGTGAGTTTGTCAAGATGAACCCAAATACTATGCATAACTATAAAGTTCTAAAGATAATAAAAAGAAACACTGCATCATTTTCTCAGTTTTTAAAATTTTTATTTGTGCATAATAATTTATACATAATAATGGGATTTGTTATAACATGTTCAAATATGCATAGCCTAATTTGACCGAATTAATTCCCCAGTAACTCCTTTTCCCTGATTCACTTTGTCAACCCTAATGGCCTCCCTTCTATTTTCACAAGACACTTTTTAATGCTTTTTTCTTTCTACCTTCCATGTATGAAAGAAAATATATGACCCTTGACTTTGTGAGTCTGGCCTATCTCATTTAGCATGATGTTCTCCATTTCCATAGGTTTCCTGCAAAAGACACAATTGTGTCCTTCTTTATAGCTGAGTAAAATTTCATTGTGTATCTATACCACATTTCCTGTTTTTATATATAGGGGAAGTTTTTGATGTTTTCATTAGTGCATATGGTCATACATAATAGTGGGGTTGTTTTGACATGTTCATAAATGTATATAACAGAGATTGCTCCATTTCAGTTCCCAGTGTGCTCTTTTCCCTCCCCTTCTGCCTTCCCTTGATCCTCTGCATTTCCCCCCCTTTCCCATGGCTCCTTCCTTCCCCTCAATCTCCTACTCTGATGATTTTCCCTCTGTTCAGTACCTGACATTCCTGCCCTCCTTGCCCCCTTACTTTGCTCTAGCTTTCACACATGAGAGAGAACATCCCGCCCTTGATTTTCTTCATCTAGCTTATTTCACATTTTCTTTATCCATTCATCTAATAGTGGACACCTGGGTTGGTTCCATAACTTGGCTACTGTGAATCACGCCACTATCAATAGGGATATGCTTCTATTGCTGTAGGATGGTGAGAATTCTATCGGGTAAATATCATGAAATGGTATAGTTGAATCACATGGTAGTTTCATTCCTATTCTTTTAGGATCATACTGATCTCCATATGGCTTTTACTCATTTATAATCCAACCAATAATGTGTTAGTAAGTGTTCTCTTTGCTTTCATCTTCATCAGCATTTATTATTACTTGTATTCTTGATAAATGCCATTTTAACTGGAGTGAGATGAAATATTAGTGTAGTTCTGATTTGCATTTTTCCAATTGCTAAGAATGCTGAACATTTTTCAAATTTCTTTCTTCAATTCTCTATAACTTTTACTGCAGAAATCTTTCACATCCTTTGTTAGATTGATTCCTATTTAAGGAATGAAATTTTTCTGATTTTTTAGCAGATTCATTATCGGTATATATAAAAGCTATAGATTTTACAATGTTTTTGTATCTGGATATTTTTCTGTATTTGTTTTAATCAGCTCTAGAAATTTTCTGGTGGAATTTTAGATTATTCTATGTATAGGATCATATCCTCAAAAAGGGATAATTTGACTTCTTTCCTACTCATATCCCCTTTATTTCCTGTGCTTGCTTAATTCAAGTAATTAGAAAAAGAGTGGTGAGAATGGACATCTTTATTTTGTTCCTGAGTTTAGAGGAAATTCTTTCAGTTTTTCACTATTCACTATGATGTTGCTTTTGTGTTGTTGTATATAGCCTTTATTATAGTGAAATAAGTACCTTCTATCCTTAGTTTCTTCTGTATTTTAAATGTAAATGGGTGCTGAATTTTGAAGTTTTTGTTCTTTTGAAAGAATCATTTCATTTTTATCTTTACTGCTATTTATGTGAAGAATTATATTTATTGATCTGCATGTGTTGAACTATTCTTGTATCCCTGGAATGAAACCAGCTTGATCATGGTATATAGTCTTCTTAATGTGTTTTTAAATATGAATTGATGAAATTTTATTCAAAGATTTTTGCATCTATGTTCATTAGAACTATTGGTTTGTAATGTTTTTTCTTCAGTATGTCCTTATCCAGTTTTAGTATCAGGTGATACTGCCTTCATAGAATAAATCTGTAAATGTTCACCCCTTTCTATTTCATTGTTATAATTGAGGATCATGGGCATTTGTTCTTCTCTAAAGGTCTGGTAGAATTCATCTTGTCCTGAAGTTTTCTTTGTTGGAAAACTTACTGCTTCAATGTCACTGCTTGTTATTGTATTGTTTAGGTTTTCTATAAATTTATGGTTTAATTTAAGTAGGTTATATATGTGTCTAAAAATTTGTCCACATCTTCTATAATTTCCAATTTATTGTAATAAAAATTTCAACCAAGTATCTAGTGAGTCTTTCAATTTCAGTTATGTCTGATCTTTTCCATCTTTAATTTTATTTATTTGAGTCTTCTCTCTCTTTCTTTGGGTTATTTTGGCTATGGGTTTAGCTATCTTGTTTACCTTTCCAAAAAGTCAGTTCTTTGCCTCATTGATTTTTTTGTATTATTTTTCATTCTCTTCCATTAATTTCAGCTCTAATTTTAATTATTTCCTTCCAGCTACTGGTTTGTTCTTTTTTTAGGACCTTGAGATGTATCTTAGCTTGTTTATTTGGGATCACTTTCATTTTTTATGTAGCCACTGATAACTATAACTTTACTTTTTAAATTGTATTCATAGTGTCTGAGAGATTTTGGTATATTTTTACTGTAATCTTGGTTCATTTTATTTACTTTTTGACACTTATTTTCTCAGTTTTTCATTAATCACAAAATTGTATTGTTCATTCTTTTGTGTTTATGTAATTCATTTGGTTTTTGTTGATTTGATTCCTTTATTATCTAATAAAATGCAAGGGATTATATGGATATTTTCACATTGCTAAAACTTGCTTTGTGTCCTAAAATATGGTCTATTTTGGAAAAGATTGCACGATTAGTTCAGAAGATCCTGAATTCATCTGTTGTTGGATGAAGTATTCTATAGATATATGCCAAGTCCATTCAATTTGTTATATAGTTTTTTAGGCCTGAAGAGTGTGTTTACTAAATTTATATATGAATGATCTATCTGTTGGTGAGAGAGATTGATTTTGAAATCACCCAAATATTATTGTTCCAGGTTCTATCAGATAGTGTTCTCAGGACACTATGCTCATGTAGTGTTGCTGTTGTTTATAATGTAAATGGGTGCATGCACATTTGGAGCATAAGTATTTACTATCATTATGTCATCTTTTTGGATTGCAACCATTATTAGTGTGAAGTAAACTTCTTTGCCTCTGTCTAATTATAGCTTGAAGTCTACTTTGTTAGATATAAAAGTAACTACTCATGCTTCCTTTCAGATTACACTTTCATGGAATATTGTTGTCTATTCTTTTATTTTAAACTTGTGGGTGTCTATGCCTGCAAGGTGTGGTTCTTGTAAATAACATACAGTTGTGTCTTTTTTATTCCAACCTACCAATCTATGTCTTTCTGGTACCAGGGATTGAATCCAGGGGTGGTTAATCACCGAGCCACATCCCCAGTCCTTTTGTAAATATTTTATTTAGAGACAGGGCTCAATGGGTTGCTCAGGGCCTCATTAAGTTGCTGAGACTTGCTCTGAACTTGAGATCTTCCTGCCTCAGCCTACCAAGCTACTGAGATTACAGGCATGTGCCACCACACCTGGCCCAATCTATGTCTTTAAATTGAAAATTGAGACCATTTATACCAAGTGTTATAATAAGGGGGTGTTTATTACTTCCTACCATTTTTATGTATTTCTAATGCTTGATTTGATCTAAATTCTCATTTGCTTTTATACTCTTCCAATAAGATTTATTCTTCTCCATGCTCTCTTTTTTGTTCTTATTTGTCTAAATCATCTAGGTGTAGGATTTCTTTAAGTATCTTCTGAAATGCTTGGAATGTTTTCATTTCGCTTTCAAGAGAAAGCAGTATAACAATCTAGGTTGGCAGTGATTTTCTTTCAGGGCTTAAAATGTCATTGCAAAAACCTCCTGGACTTTAGCATTTTTTCTGAGAAATATGCTATTATTGTGATCAGTTTTCCTCTGTAGGTGGATTCTTGCAGTTTTGAAACAGCTTTTTCTGATCTGAATTTTTGGCATTTTAGTTATGATTTGTTGTGAATAAGTTTTTCCTGTTCTTATCTATCTAGAATTCCAATGTCCCCAGCATCTGGATTTCCATCACTGTCCTGAAGTTTATCATTTTTTCTGCTTCTGTTTTACTGAATAGTTTATACAAGTAGCCTGTATTTATTCTTCTTCTCAATTTTTGCTGAGCCTTAGGTTAGGTCTCTTAATGTTACCTCAGAGTTCATGGATATTCTGATCATAGGTTTTTGGGTTTTTTAAACTGCATGAATGTTCAAGAATGTCTTCCTTGTCTTTAAGATTTGAAATTCTGCTATTTTTTTAATCTATTAGGGAGACTTTCATATAAGATTTTATTTGACTTCTTTTGCCTTTCATTTACAAAATTTCTGATTGGTTCTTTTTATGAGTCTCTCATTATTGAAATGTTCTCTCATGTGCTGAATTTTCTCCCTTAGCTAATTCCTTTTGTCTTATTTCAGTTAACTAATTACTTTAACAGCAAACTTTTTGAATTAATTTTTCTAGTATTCCGCTTGATTTGATGATAGTGGACTCAGTTTGTGGGGGCAGTTGCAAACTTGTCAGCCTCTTATTGTTTATGCATGTATTGTGATGGATTCCTCTTCTTATTTTATGTAAGGTCTTTTGGTGACCAGTAGTACCTTATCATAAGACATGGAGTGGATATATATCTTAATGTCAACACATCCATTCATTTTTTTTTTTTTTTTTGGAACCAGGGAATGAACTCAGGGACACTCGGCCACTGAGCCACATCCCCAGCCCTATTTTGTATTTTATTTAGAGACAGGGTCTCACTGAGTTGCTAAGGGCCTCGCTAAGTTGCTGAGGCTGGCTTTGAACTCGCAATCCTCCTGACTCAGCCTCCCAAGTCACTTGGATTACAGGCGTGTGCCACCACACCCGGCCACATCCATTCATTTTAATCAAACTGCTAAATTCAACCACCAGCACCACTTTGAGAAGAGAAAGTAACCACCAGTAACAGTGTTTATTACAAGGAAAATCATATATAAACATATTTTAAAACTTATTGCTCGTGATCTTTACAAATCTACTACCTAATGAGACAAATGGCAAGAAATAATATAGATAGACTGAATACTTTTTAGTAAATTACATTGGAAGAAAGAGTAAGAAAAGAAGCCGGGCGTGGTGGCACATGAACACATTCTCTAGTGAAGGAACATTCCCACAGGGTGCATCTTTGAGCCTCAAGAATATGTATATCTTCTATGCAAGTAAATGGAATATTCAATATGATGGCATTCAAACTCTTCTCAGAGGGAGGCATTTGTTTAGGATAAACTTACAACATTGACGCTTTGTGGACACTTTAACTCCAACTTAATAAATGGTCATTTGTTTTCCAAAAAATGCTACAATCAGGGACTCTGGGCTTAATTACATTATAAATAAAATTTCAAGGCCACAACTCAGTTAAAAATTATTCCTTATCTTCATTCTATTAGTGTATTAGAACCTGGAACAGCTAATCTTAGTTTCACTACATATGAAGAAGAGTAAGTCTATATTTCATGTGTACTGCACTTTCTATGGCATGAATGTAGTGAAGGGTGGAGACATAATGATTTTCCGATATAAAGGAAATGAGATTTTCTGTGAAAACAGAGGAGATAAACTTTATTTCAAGTGAAAATCCTCCTCTGTTGCAAAGAATTTGGAGTTTATTTGAAAATGTAAGAATTTAAGTAAAGGATTCAGAGGTTTGTCAATTCTTGTGTGAAATTCAACATAAAGTTGAATCTTCTATGTTGCTCTTTGTCCACTACATATGTGGGAATCACAGGCAAGCAACACAGACAATATTTTCATATTAACTGATACTCCAGTCCAGTAGGCATTCAGAAAACTCACCAGAAATCTAAACCATGATGAGAAAATCTGCACTTGAAATCAAAGTCAGCATCAACCTGGGATGGATGGATAAGGAAGGGCTTTGGGAAGGACATCAGTTCATGTTCTGAAGAGTGCAGAGCAGTGAGTCAAGCCAGCAGGGAAGGGAAAATGAAAAATTGTCTGTGGTACAGGCCAGGGCATGAAGAACAGCAGGCGAGAGTCATATGGAAGGGTGGCAGGGGAAGGAATGGAATATCATGTTGGATGTGGGCAAAGATTCAGTGGAGATGTTTCTTCATCAGTGTACAGTAGCATCACCTTTTCTGTCGGAGATAGTTTCCCAGAGTCGCAATGAATGCCTGAAATCACAGAGAGTCCTGTCCGTCCATACGCTGTGGGTGTTTTCACATATACCCTGAAGTATTGCCAAGAGCAACAGAGTTAATCTGCCTTTCCATTTTTATGCTTTGGTCGCTCCTTCGCATCAGTACTCTTACACTTCAGGACCATTATTAAGTAAAGCATGGATTACTTAAACACGATACTGTCATGTCACAGCAGTCCATGTGATAGTAGCTATGTGGCTCCTATAGGACTCGTGGGTGGTTAATGTATGGAACGTGGATGCATGTGACAAAGGGTAATTCACCTGCTATGCAGAGCAGAGCGGTACAGCATGAGATTTCATCAGCTGAGAACGGTGCACAATTTAAAACTTATGCTCTGTGTGTTCTTGGAATTTTCCCAGAATGAGTGAACTCTGAATGTACACAAGTGAGTGTTTTGTTGGATTGTTGTTTCCTTGTTGATTTTGGATATTTTTGTCTTTACTGGAAACTATTAAGCTCTCAATATTCATTGAAAAAAATCCATTGCTTTGTCCTTTACTTTGTTCTCTCTCTCTCTCTCTCTCTCCCTTCTCTCCCCACCCTCCCTCTCTCTCTCTCTCTCTGCAACAGTACGTCTTTTCTCTGCATACTTTCAATAATTTGTTCTTCATATTCTACATTCCTAATGTGGAAACATATTAAGACATATGAATTTAGAACTTTGTTTTATGTAAACATGGACATTCAATACTCTTCTCTTTATACTCAGTTTTATGGCATCCACAATTTTTGAAAAGTTGTGTCTTCATTATCATTCTCTTTAACATATGTTCATATTTCTTCTTTGGGCCATATTGTATTTAGAAGTATGTTTTGTTGTTGTAGTTGTTTTTAATTTATTTGTTGTTGTAGATGGACAGCATGCCTTTATTTTATATGCTTATTTTTGTATGTGGTGCTAAGGATCAGACCCAGTGCCTCACCTGTGCTAGGCAAGCACCCTAGAAGTTTGTTTTTGTTTTTGTTTTTGGTTTTTTTTTTGGTACTGGGGATTGAACCCATGGGCACTCAACCACTGAGCCACATCCCCAGCCCTATTTTGCATTTGATTTAGAGGCAGGGACTCACTGAGTTGCTTAGGGCCTCGCTAAATTGCTGAGGCTGGCTTTGAACTCCCTATCCTCCTGCCTCAGCCTCCCAAGTGCTGGGATTACAGGCGTGGTCACTGCGCCCGGCGAAGTATGTTTTTTAATCTATGTATATTTTAAGTTTTTCTAGTTGTTTTGTTATTAACTTATTGTTTAATTGCCTTACGGTCTAAGGCTAAAAAATTTATATCTCTTTTTTGCAATTTGTTGTGTTTTAAGGCCATTAATACAGCCTATTTTGGAAGGGAGGCCATGTGGACTACAGAAGAATGTGTTCCCTTCCCATTGTTCCATTAAATAATCTGGAGATGCAGAGCATATCCAATTGATTGATTTTGTTGTTCTGATTGACTATGCCCTCAGTTATTTTCTGCCTGCTGAATATGCCCATTTCTGACAGAGGTTGTTGAAATCTCTAAAGATAATAGCAGCCAGCAGAGAACCTGTGCCCAGCCCCCTGCACCCAACAAAAGTGGCCTAGAGAAGCTGGCTGCCATCAAGCATTCACAGACATGGACCCATCAATAAAGATCCCCAGCAGTTGTCAACAACCAGAGAAGAGACCCCTGTGTCACAGCATACCACATACCCCACAAACAGCCCAGATGGCCCATACACCCAGGCCCCACAGCCACCAGTGCCCACTGAGCACATTCAGACACAGGCCCACAAACAGCATTCCCCAGCAGCAGGCAAAAGTCAGTGTGACAGCCTGCATTCCGCAGAGGCACCCTGCTCCTCAGCAGTGCAGTGCCACCACTCTGTGCCCAGATCTACTCCCACCAACCCATGTGCCCCAGTTGGGGGCAGCCACCCCACACCCCCACACACACCACCAAGCACCACTGCAGCTTTTCAGGAAAAAAGGAACCAAACGGAAATCCCAAAAATAAAAATAAATCAATAAATTTTTAAAAATCAGTTTAAAGTATCACTTATAGACTAGACCATATAGTAGACAGATACAGGCTTCAAAGACAGGATCATATGATCTTGAACACCCAGTCAGCAATAAAAAAAAAAAAATAAGAGACCATGATCAGAATATACAAGAAATCTGGAGCAAGAATCAGGGGATCTGAATACAAACTAAGGGTATAGATAACATTGTCAGTGAAATAATATCAGAAAAATTTCCAACTCTTGGGAGGAAATGGTCATCCCAATACAGAGGGCATCCAATACCCCAAATAGACAAGATTTATAAAGAACCTCTCCATGACATTTTATAATTAAAATGCCTAACACGGTGAACAAGAATAGAATTTAACAAGACTCAAGAGAATAATAGATCACATTTAGAGGTAAGGCGATAAAAATAACTTACAATTTCTTAGCACAGATTCTAAAAGCTAAAAAGAAAATAACATTTAATCAAAATTTCTATGCTCAGAAAAGCTATTCTACAAAACTGAAGAAGAAATAAAAATCTTCCAAGAGAAACATAAACTAAAAGAATTCATGGCTACTAAGCAAGAAAATACTTAGAAATATTTCAAAAAGCAATACATACAGAAATAATTAAAAACAACTTCAAGGTCTGTGAAAAGAAAGAATGATCTCATTATAATAGTTAATTAAAGGAGAATTTTATAGGAATTAAATTTACAGATCCATTTAGGAAGTATTTCCATTTAAAAAATATTATGTATTATATAATCAATGAAATTTGAATGTTTTGCATTTATTTAAAACTACTTTCATTCAGTGTATTTTATAATTTGCAATATACACTTATTTTGTCTAGTTATTTCTAATCATTTTTCTTTTGATTCTATTTTAAGTGGAATTGTTTGAGTTTCATTTGTGATTTTAATTTCTGGTGTATAAAAATGGAGTCGAGCTGAGCACAGTGGCATATGCCACTCCCAGCAGCTTGGGAGGCTGATTGAGGCAGGAGGATCTTGAGTTCAAAGCGAGGCACTAAGCAGCTCAGTGAGACCCTGTCCCTAAATAAAATACAAAATACAAAATAGGGCTGGGGATGTGGCTCAATGGTCAAGTGCCCCTGAGTTCCATCCCAGGTACTCCTCCTGAAAAAAAATGGAGTTGATTTTATATGCTAATACACTGCAGCATTTCTTATTTTGATTTTTTATTGTAATCATGTTTTATTCATATATTTAGGATTTTCTCTACATACAATCAACTCATGTCTAAAGAGAGATTGAATTTCTGTCCAATTTTTTAAATTTGTTTCTCTGGTCTAATTTCCTTCACTAAAACTGAAAATGTTGTGTTGAATAGAAGTTTTCAGAGTGAACATCTTGATTCCATTTCTAATCTTGGAAAAATTACTTACAGGTTGCCAGTGCTTGTGATATTATCTGTGTTCTTGTGGGTGCCTTATGTAGGTGAAGAAATCTCCTCTTCATGCCTGTTGCATTCTGTTTATTTTATTGATTAGATTTGTCAAATGCATAGTCTATGTTTTGATATCATCATGTGATTTAGTTACTTTCTTGTATTTTACAATAATATATTAGATTATTTTAATATATTTAACCAAACTCTCATTCCTGAGAAAAGTGTCCTTGGTTACAGTGTGTCATATACTTTATATATGGTGATTATTTTGTCTTTATTTTCTTGAGGATATGTATTTATCTATCCAGAAAGCACATTGGCCTGTAAGGTTATTTGCTGGTAATATCCTTGTCTAGTTTTGATATCAGGCTAAATTGTCCTCATAGAGTGCATTTGAATGTTCCCTTTTATCTGCTGCTGCTGTTAAGAAGTTTATAATTACTTGATATTAATTTCCAAATACACCAGTGAATTTATCCGAATGTGGGCAGATACTTGAATCCTAAAAATCACATGAGCTTGGGGGAAGACGTTTGCCCAGCCGAGTCTTCCCTTGCGTCCTCATCCTTGACCATCATCTACATCTGTATCCCTGACTGAGAGAAACTGTGTGTATATATTTGTGTATCTGTGTGGTTGTGAGGCAGTGAGCCATGTGATAGTGTCTTCTACAGTTAAAAATAAGTGGTACCCAAATTTTTTATTTTTGAGGCTTTTATGAATGGGGTAGTTTTCCTAATTTCACTGATGTATAGGAACACATTTGATTTATGGGTGTTAATTTTATATCCTGCTACTTTGATGAATTCATTTATTCTAGAAGTTTTCTGGTGGGATTTTTTTGAATATTCTGTGTAATTATGTCATCAGCAAGTACTGATAGTTTGAGCTTTTGTTTTCCTATTTGTATCCCTTTCTTTCTTTTGTCTGGAGTTTCCAGGACTATGTTGAATAAAACTGGTGAAAGAGGGCATCCCTGTCTTGTTCCAGTTCTTAAAGAGAATGCTTTCAATTTTACTCCATTTAGAATTATGTTGGCCTTGGGTTTAGGATAAATAGCTTTTATAATGTTAAGGAATGCTCCCACTATCCCTATTTTTTCTAGTGTTTTGAACATGAAGCGGTGCTATATTTTGTCAAATGCTTTTTCTGAATCTATTGAGATGTCATATGATTCTTGTCTTTAAGTCTATTGATACGATGAATTACATTCATTGATTTCCATACGTTGAACCAAACTTACATCCCTGGGATGAACCCCACTTCATCATGGTGTGCTATCTTTTTAATATGTTTTTGTGTGCAATTTGCCAGAATTTTACTGAGAATTTTTGCCTCTGTGTTCACCATGGATTTTGATCTGAAGTTTTCTTTCCTTGATGTGTCTTTGTTTGGCTTTGGTATTGGGTGATACTAGCTTCATAGAATAAAATATTTGGGAATCAACTCTAACAAAAGAGGTGAAAGACCTCTACAATGAAATCCACAGAAAAATAAAGATATTGAGACCTTAGAAGATGGAGAGATCTCCCATGTTCTTGGATAGGCAGAATTAACATTGGCAAAATAGCAGTACTACCAAAAGCATTATACATATTTAATGCAGTTCCTATTAAAATCCCAAAGACATTCTTCATAGAAATAGAAAAAGCAATCATGAAATTCATTTGGGAAAATAATAGACCCAGAATAGGCAAAGCAATTCTCAGCCAGAAAAGTAAAACAGGAGACATCATAATACCAGACCTTAAATTATACTACAGGGCCATACTAACAAAAATGGCGTGGTATTTGCTCTAAAACAGATATGTAGATCAATGGCACAAAATAAAAGAGTCAAACACACATAAATACAGTTATCTCATACTAGACAAAAGCGCGAAAAACATACATTGGAGAAAAGAACCTCTTCAACAAATGGTGCTGGGAAAATTGGAAATACATATGCAGCAAAATTAAACTAAACCCATATCTCTCACCCTGCACAAAACTCAACTCAAATTTAAATCAAGGACTTAGGCTTTAGAACAGAGACACTGCACCTAACAGAAGAAAAAGTAGGCCCAAATCTCCACCATGTTGGCTTAGGAACTGACATTCTTAACAAGACTCCTAAAGTGCAAGAAGTAAAATAAAGAATCAACAAATGGGATGAAATCAAACTAAAAAACTTCTTCATAGCAAAATAAACAATCAATAACATGAAGAGAGAACCTACAGAAAGGGAGAAAATCTTTATCACACACATTTTAGATAAAGCATTAATCTCCAAGATAAAGAACTCAAAAAACTTAACACCAAAACACACAAATAACCCAATCAATAAATGGGCTAAGGAACTGAACAGACACTTCACAGAAGAAGATATACAAGTGATTAACAAACATATAAAAAATGTTCAACATCTCTAGCAATTAGATAAATGCAAATCAGAACTACACTGAGATTCCAATTCACTCCAGTCAGAGTGGCAATTATCAAGAATACAAGCAACAATAAATGTTGGTGAGGATGTGGGGAAAAGATACACTCATACATTGCTGGTGGGACTGCAAATTGGTGCAACTACTGTGGAAAACAGTATGGAGATTCCTTAGAAAACTTGGAATTGAATCACCATTTGACCCAGTTATCCCACTCCTACATTTATACCCAAAGGACTTAACACTAGCATACTATAGTGATGCAACCATGTCAATGTTTATAGCAGCTCAATTCACAATAGCTAAACTATGAAACCAAGCTAGGTGCCCTTCAACTGATGAATGGATAAAGAAATTATTATATATATACAATGGAATATTACTCATCCTTAAGAAAGAATGAAATTATGACCTTTGCTGGTAAATGGATGGAACTGGAGAATATTATGCTAATGAAATAAGCCAATCAAAAACAACCAAAGGTTGAATATTTGATATTCAGATGCTAATTCACAATAAGTGGGTGGGAGAATAGAGATACTTTGGACTAGACAGAGGGGAGGGGTCATGGGGGTAGAAATTATAGTAGAATTAATTAGACATTATTACCCTATGTGCATATATGATTACACAACCTGTGTAACTCTACATCATGCACAACTAGAAGAATGAGAAGTGGTACTCCATTGATGTATGATGTGTCAAAATGCATTCTAATGTCATGTGTAACAAATTAGAACAAATTTTCTAAAAATTTTTAAAATATTTTTAAAAATAAAATGTCAAATTCCAATTTTCAGTTAGAGGTGTTTAAAATATGTGCATTTTTTTCCAAGAAAAGAAAAACAAGTCGTACACAATGGAATATTACTCTGTCATAAAGAAGAATGAAATTATGGCATTCGCTGGTAAATGGATGGAACTGGAGACTACCATGCTAAGTGAAATAAGCCAATCCCCACAAAACAAAGAATGTTCTTTCTGTTATGTGGATGCTAAAATACAATGGAGTGGGAGGGAAGAATAAAAGTTTATTAGATTAGAGAAAGGGGAATGAAGGAAAGGGAGGAGTGATGGGAATGTGAAAGACAGTAGAATGAATTGGACATAACTTTCCTATGTTTACCATATGAATACATGCCCAGTAACTCCACATCATGTACAATCACAAGAATGGGAAGTTATACTCCATGTATGGATAGTATGTCAAAATATACTCTACTGTCATGTTTATCTAAAAAGACTGAAAAAAAAAAAGACTAAAATTTTAAAAAAAAGTCTCTTCCAAATTATCTTAAGAATAATTTTTGCCTGGTGTGGTGGTACATGCCTGTAATCCCAGTGGCTCTGGAGGTTAAGGGAGGAGGATAGAGATTCAAAGCCAGATTCAGCAACTTAGTGAGACACTGTCTCTAAATAAAAATACAAAAAAGGGCTGGGGATGTGGTGGCTTAGTGTTTAAGTGTCCCTGGGTTCAATCCCCAAGTACTAAAAATAAATGATACTTTTTGATATCTGGGACAGCAATCTCCTTTGCTCTTGTTTTTACTCTTTGTCTTCTTTATTTTAAAAAGTTCTACATAAAAGTATATTGCATTTTTTTGTTGAAAAAAATAAAATAAAATAAAATAAGAAAAAATATAAGTGGCACACCTGACAGTAAATATAATGTGGCATCCTGAACTGAATCCTGGAACAGAAAAATAACATTAATGGAAATCATGGTAAAATGTGAATATAACTTGTATGTTCACTCAATACTTCTAAACCAGTGCCAATTTCTTGTTTTTATAAAAACACCATCTATGTAAGATGTTGACCTCACAAAAACTCAACTTGGAACTCTTTATACAAAATTTCCAACTTTCTGTAAATCTGAGATATTTCAAAACATATTGTGCAAAACAAAACAAAATAACAAAAGGTAAGGATGTAAATAAAAAACCAAACATAAACAAAAAAATCTTGGCCTCAAGGGATAACTGGCCATATGTAAAACAGCTTTCTTTTTCTACCAACCATTCCAAACACAGGGCTCATGCTTCAGGAAGACAACCATCAAGATCCAGGGACTCTCCTGAACCATCATACCCCCATTAATCCATCAATATTTTGAGTGACAGGCTCCACTTATTCAAATCTACATTTCTATGCATCAAATTTCCCAAAAAGTCCCATTTTTTAACACCATCTGTTAGTGCATCCTAAAGATTCCAGAAAAAAACTCAGTGGAAGACATGCCTTCTGAACATTAGAAATCACAGTAGAGATATATCAGTGTCAGAAAACATAAATAATATTTCTGAATACAGGAGAGAATTTTCTTCATACAAGGTTTCTTTCGTCATTTGCAAATAAAAACTACCTTCAGGCCTTTGAGAAAATCATAAAATAATTAAACTTTCTCACTCTATAGCCTCCATCACGAATTCTTTGAAACCTACTGATACATTGTTAATGGCGTTACCCATTGTCAAACCCCAAAAGCCAGAGCAGGGATTGCCATGGTAGCAGGAGAGCAGGGTACAAAGAAGAAAATCTGTAACTATGGTGATATAGGAATGTTCCTTCTTACAAAACCCTGGAAATTAACCATTAGACTGCAGGTTTTTGCAGGCTTCATAATTTTTTTTTAGCAGCACTAGGGATTGAACAGGGATATTCTACCATGGAACTATGTGGACCCAGCCCTTTTTATTTATCTTTTGAAGACAGGGTCTCACTAAGTTGCCTAGGGTGGATTTGGATTTATAAGATTCCCAAGTACCTGGAACTATAGGTATGCACCACCATGCAGACACCAGGTTTTTGCAAGGCAGAATTAAGTAAGGAATCACAGATTGTTGTAACACATGGAGAAGAAAGAATAACAAAAATAAATATGATACATATATGCCCACTTATCCAGTAAGCAATCTAAGAGATGGACTGAGGCTCGATGATATTATTTTATATTTGCTCCACAGTAAGGAAGACTGCCCACTAACCTCACACAACTCCCTCTACACCGTCAGAGCTCTCTTCTGGGCAGCCTGGGGTCGTTTCCAGGACCCATATCTTCAGTGCCTACAATGCTCCGTGTTATGGTTTAAATATGTGATGGCCTCAAAAGTCCATGTGTGAGCCAATGCAAGAATGTTCACAGGTGATATGATTAGATTGATAGTTTTAACCTAATGAGTGGATTAATCCACTGATATTGATCACCTGAATGGTAACTGTAGGCAGATAGGTTGTGGATGAAGAAGTAGTAGGTCACTGGGGGTTTGCCTTTGGGGTTTATATTTTGTCCTTGGTAAGCAGAGCTATCTCATGCTCCCCTCTGACCCATCTTTCTGCTTCCTGGTTTCTGTGTCCTGAGCTGTTTTCCTCTGCCATGCTCCTCTGCCATGTTTTACCTCACCTCAGTCCCAGAGCTACAGAGTTGTCCAACCATGGACTGAACTTCTAAAACCATGAGCCAATATAAACATTTCCACCTCAAGTTCTCTTCAGGTTTTTTGGTCACAGCGATGCAAAGCTGACTGAAACACTATGGCCCTGCCTACCGCACTCTCATGGATTTTCACAACGTCAGGTTCTTGTTTTCATGCTCACTAATCATGGCTTCTGTGCTCCGCATCATGTTCATAACTTCATAGAGAAAAATTGATCCTTATTTTAGGACACCTAGAGTGAGATACAGCTACCTGACAATATTCTCACTTTTGTGATCAGGGTAGGTCACATTTAGATGATGATATTTGGGGCATTTGTAAATCAAGAAAACTGCACTCATTCAAGCTCATAGTTTGCTCCATAAGAAAGGTCAGGGCTGGGGATATAGCTCAGTTGGTAGAGTGCTTGCCTTGGAAGGTCCTGGGTTCAATCCGCAGCACCACGCACACAAAAAAGTTCAGTTTCACTTAAATTCATTGTTTTGAAATATGCATGTTTATTGAGTTCATTTCAGTATAACAGAAGTTCCTGTACTTGCTAAACAATTTGTTTAATCCATTTTGATCTTTATTTCAGTGAAAACGTTATAGTACGTCATGACATATACTGTGAATATGATTCTTCACCAGTTCTTCAGAAGCAAAACAAACAAATATGGCAGTAGGCAGATGAAGACATAAGTCCCTTGGACAAGGAGTGGACAAGGAGTGACTCATCTCAAAACGGCAAGTGTATCCAGGAGAACTGAGTGCTCAGGGTTAAGAGAAGACAGAAGGTAAACACAAACTCTAATACATTTCACTAGCACACTGTGCTAAGTACAAAGTTCCAAATACTACTCTCTGATAACATAGGAGATAAGATGTCTTCTGGTTTATATTAGCCTGTATTAATTCTATATGTTTTGGGGTTCCATGTGATACTTCCACACATACTGTAATGTGCACTGATCAAATCCAACCTCTCTTTATCCACCCTCCCCTTTCCAACATCTAATATTTACTATTCCACATTCAAGTCAACATTTTTAGCTTCCTCATATGAAAACTAACATGCAATGCTTTTCTTTCTGTGTCTGGTTTATTTCTCTTAACATCATACAGAGTTTTGCTGTATATGACAGGAGACCAACTGGACATAGACCCACAACCAGAAAGAAGAAAAAGAGACAAAATAAGAGACCAGTAAGAAACCTTCGCTGCATTCATGATTTTAGCTTGGAGGTTTCCCATAGAAAGTTCTTGTGTTTGGAGGAAGCAAGCAACAAATTCTATGCATAACACTGTAACTATAGGCGTATCTGTGAAATTGATGTGGAATATGGTTGGGAGTGGATGGAGTCAAGTTTTTTATCTAGCTATCCCATAGAAAGGAGTCAAAAGAAAGTGTATAAGGAATAAAAGTGGGTTAAATCTATTGAGGAATTGGGAGGAAACAGAACTGGATACTATGTCATGGATAATTAATTCCTGCTTTCTGGTATAAGTTAAATCTGTATTCAGAATGAATGCTGGGCAAAATAAAACTACAGAAATTGACTAAAACATTTGAAATAGGAATTCTAATAGTCCACTAATATATCTAAAATATATATTAACTATATATACACATGTGTATGTATATACATATGTATAATAGCTCTAATATAGACATCAATATTGTTATGGTTTGGATGTAAGGTGTCCCCAAAAAGCTCATGTGTGAGACAATGCAAGAAGGTTTAGAGGAGAAATGATTGGATTATGAGAGCCTTAACCCAATTAATGAATTGACCCCCTGATGGGATTAACTGAGTGGTAACTAAAGGCAGAGTATGGCTAGAGGTGGATCATTGGGGTGTCACTTTGGATATATATTTTGTATCTGGTGAGAGGAATCTCTCTGAACACCATGTGAGCTGCTTCCCTCCACCACACTGTTCCACCATAATGTTCTGCCTCTCTTGGAGCCCAGAGTAATGGAGCTGGCCTTCAATGAACTGAGATGTCTGAAACCCTGAGCCCCCAAATAAGCTTTTCATCCTCTACAATTGTTATTGTCAGGTCTTTCAGTCATAGCAGCAAAAAAGCTGACTAAAAGAGAAATACATGAAATCACAAGGTAAAAGATAATATATTTGTTCATATCATAAGGAATAATATTTAAGCATTTTTCCACAACAACATACTACAATACAGCAAGTAAGATCAGTATTTTACACTGAAAACCAGTGTATTCCTTTCATCCTATAGTGTACATTGTCACAACCTTTAAAGAGGAATAAATATAAAATTGATATTGTAAAGACACTATTAGTGTGAAGACAGTCATAATGTGTTCAGCCTTGTGTACACATACATGAAATTAGTCTAAAAATCTGTCATGATCACTTTCTGGTGAGATTCTCAACTCCACAACTTTCAGAGGCGGCTACCAGTAGTCTAAACAGGTAATCTTTGAGTCATATAGAACATTCCCAGGTAATGTGGCATCCACAAAACTCTTATTAACAGAGATGTTAACAGCATAGGGGAAATTATGGACAAGATGAGTTGAAAACTGAGTCAGAAAAATTTTATCTGAAAGACAAATTTGAGGAGTATCTTCATTAATGCATTTTGATTTTGTTTTCCATTTCATGTAATCATGAAAATAAGGTAAGTTTACATATCCATTTTATATAAATTCAATTATGAGATAAAAATCTTAAGTTATAAGAAGTTTTGTGTTATAGGTTGTGAATAGTTTTATCCTTTCATTGTGAGGTAAAATAATAATGCATTTCACAATTGATGAAAATGATATTTTTTGCAATTTCTTAGAAAAAGTTAGCCCCTGTGATGGTGCATGATTTTAATCCCAGTGACTTTGGAGGCTGAGTCAAGATTTCAAGTTCAAGACCAGTCTGCATAATTTAGTGAGATTATCTCTTAAATCAAAAAGGACTGGGGATGTAGTTCAGTGGTAGAGTTCATGTCTTATGTGTGGAAGGCCCTGGGTCCAGTCCTCAGTACTACCAAAAAGAAAAAGTTGTCAATGTTAGCAAGTACTGAGTTGTCAGTACAAACCTACTATTAGCATACAGTTTTTATGTTTTATTAGTCAATTTGATCCTCACGATATTTCAAGAGGCAGATATAATTACACCCCCATGGTCCTGTTCTAAAAATAACTCAAGTCTTACAATCAAGTCTTGAGCTTGATTCAGTCTGTCTCCAAAGTCTTTATTCATGTTTAACTATGTTATTTTTTTGTCTTACCTGAACTTGGTGGCACATGTCTGCAAATTGGAAGCCAGCCTTGGTAATGTAGACTCTGCCTCAAAATGAAAAAATAAAAAGGGGTGGATTTGTGCCACAGAAGTAGAAGGCTCCTGGGTTCATTCCCTGGTAGTGCAAATACATGTGATTATTTTTGTCTCATACATAGCAAGCACTTTCTAGGTTTAGGTTGGTTTTAAGAATTCTTTCTCTACACCATTGTCAAGAACTCATTTTCCTAAATTACGTTCTAAATAATACTTACATCTATGATCCCCATGGAATTGAAATTGTGTTCAATGTGAGCTTAAAGGTACGTTGTTGGCTGAGGGTATACTTCAGTGGTAGAATGCTTACCTAGCCTGTGTGAGGCCCTGGGTTCAATCCCTAGCACTATAGAATTTTATTTCCCATGGAGGATATTCAATATCCTGCAGCATTTACTGAAATTCATCTTTTCTCTATTAGTTTTTCTTATGAATTATTCTAAGAATTATTTGCTTACATACATATGTGTCAGTTTGGGGGCTCTTTTACTTTTTCATTGATTTTTTTCTCTGTCTTTGTGCAAATTGTCTTTTATGGAGAGAGAATTTACTGAGTTCCAGAGATCCCTTCAGCCCTCATTCTCTTAATCAGTGTGCTATTCTGTTATATCTTTTTATTTTTTATTTTTTTTAATTTTGTTTGTTCTAATTAGATGTACATAACAGTAGAATGAATTTATCCATTTTGATAGATCATACATAAATAGAGTGTAACCTCTCATTTTTCTGATTATACATATTGCAGGATCACATCAGTCATACATGTTCATAAGGTAATAATGTCTGTTTCACTCTATTATCATTCCTTCCCCCATACCCCTACCACTCCCTTCACTCCCCACTACCTAATATAAAGTAATTCTATTCTTCCCTAGCCCCCCTTTACTGTGAATTAGCTTCCACATATCAGAGAAAATACTCACCTTTGGTTTTTTGAGTTTGGATTATTTCACTTATCATGATGTTCTTTCTTTAATTCCATCCAGTTGCCAGCAAATGCCAGAATTTCATTCTTCTTTAAATCAGAGTAATATTATATATATATACACACATATATATATGCCACATACATATATACATACCACATTTTCTTTATTCATTCATCTGTTGAAGGGCACCTAGGTTGGTTCTACAGTTATACAGTTTAGCTATTGTGAATTGAGCTGCTATAATCATTAATGTGGCTGGGTCACTGTAGTATGTGGATTTTAAGTCCTTTGGATATAAACTGAGGAGTGGGATAAATGGGTCAAATGGTGGTTCTATTCCAAGTTTCTTAGGAATTTCCATACTGCTTTCCATAATGGTTGCACCATTTTGCATTCCCACCAGCAATGTATGAGTGTGCCTTTTTCCCCACATCCTCACTAACATTTATTGTTGCTTGTATTCTTGATAATTGCAATTCTGATTGGAATGAGATGAAATCTTAGAGGAGTTTTGATTTGCATTTCTATAGTTGCTAAAGATATTGAACATTTTCTCATATATTTATTAATTGATTGTATATCTTCTTCTGTGAAGTATCTGTTCAGTTCCTTAACTCATTTATTGACTTTTTTTTTGGTGTTAAGTTTTTTGAGTTCTTTATATATCCTATAGATTAATGCTTTATCTGAGGTGCATGTGGTAAAGATTTTCTCCCAATCTGTAGGCTCTCTTCACATGATTGTTTCTTTTGCCGAGAAGAAGTTTTTTAGTTTGAGTCCATCCCATTTATTGATTCTCGATTTAATTTCTTGCGCTTTAGGGGTCCCATTAAGAAAGTCAGGTCCTAGCCAACATGGTGAAGATTTGGTCTTACTTTTGCTTCTTGTAGTCACAGGGTCTCTGTTCTAGTGCCTAAATCTTTGATTCACAGTGAGTTCAGTTTCATGCAGGGTGAGAGAAAAGGGCTTAATTTCATTTTGTTTCATGTGGCTTTCCATTTTCCCCAGCATCAATTGTTGAATAAGCTATCTTTTCTCCAGTGAAAGTTTTTGGCATCTTTGTCTAGTATGAGATAACTATATTTATCTGGGTTTGTCTCTGTGCCTTCTATTCTGTACCATTGGTCTATATGTCTGTTTTCATCCAATACCATGCTGTTTTTATTACTATAGCTCTGAACTACAGTTTGAGGTGTAGTATTGTGAGGCTTCCTGCTTCACTTTTCTTGCTAAGTATTGCTTTGACTATTCTGAGTCTCTTATTTTTCCAAATGATTTTCATGACTGCTTTTTCTAGTTCTAGGAAGAACATCATTGGGATTTTAATAGGAATTGCATTAAATTTGTATAACATTTTTGGCAGTATGGCCATTTTGACAATATTAATTCTACCTATCCAGGAACTTGGGAGGTCTTTATATCTTCTAAGATTTTATTCAATTTATTTTTTTGTATTCTGCAGTTTTCATTGTAGAGGTCTTTCACCTCTTTTGTTAGATTCATTCCCAAATATTTTTTTGTTAGATTCATTCCCAAGAATTTTTTTGGGGAATATTCATTCCCAAATATTCATTCCCAAATAAATTCCCAATTTATTTTTGTGATATCGAATGGGGTAGTGTTCTTTATTTCTCCTTCAGTGGATTCATTACTGATGTATAGGAATGCATTTGGTTTATAGGTACTGATTTTATATCCTGCTACTTTGCTGAATTCATTTATTAGTTCCAGAAGATTTTTTAAGAAATTTTTTGGATCTTCCAAATATAGAATCATACCATTGGCAAAGAGTTTGAGTTCTTCTTTACCTAATTATATACCTTTAATTTCTTTCTTAAAATTGCTCTGGCTAGAGTTTCAAGGACAATGTTGAATAAAAGTGGTGAAAGAAGGTGTCCTTGTCTTGTTCCAGTTTTTAGATGGGATGCTTTCAATTTTTCTCCATTTAGAATTATGTTGGCCTTGGGTTTAGTACATATGGCTTTTATGATGTTGAGGTATGTTCCTACTATCCCCAGTTTTTCTATTGTTTTGAACATGAACGGGTGCTGTATTTTGTAAAATGCTTTTTATGCATCTCTTGAGATGATCATATGATTCTTGATTTTAAGTCTATTGGTGTAATGAATTATATTTATTGATTCCATATGTGGAACAAACCCTGCATCCCTGGGATGAACCCCAGCTGATCATGATACACAAAATTTTTAATCTGTTTTTGTATGTAAGTTGCCAGAATTTTATTGAAAAATTTTGCATCTGTGTTCATCAGGTATTTTTGGTCTGAAGTTTTCTTTCCTTGGTGTATTGTTGTCTGGTTTTTGTCTTAGGGTGATATTAGCCTCATAGAATGAGTTTGGAGGGGTTCTCTGTTTTCTATTCATGGAATAATTTGAGGAATATTGGTGTGCCGGGGTCCAGCCCTAGCACAAAGGGTCGTGGTGCTCTCTGGTGATTGGGATGGCGTCGGCGAGGTGGAGAACAAGGCAACACAGACTCAGTGATCTGAGGCTAAGTTGTGTTCTAACTTTATTTTTTCCACACACCATTTTTATATGTTAGCTTCTAGCATGAGTACAATATCTTGAGGCCACACAAAAGGAAACTGACGCAAATTACAAGACAACAGGCAAAACATGTTAGCAGATTAAATATTATCAACTCTTCATAATATTTTTAAGTATTCTTCTATATAATCTTTTACTGGTAACATCGTGCACTGAAGTCATTTCTATGAACAACATATAAGCTTACACTATGTGGTTAATAATTAGTTTAACAGAACAATAGCTCTTGCTAGGTTACACCTCCTGCTTTTGCCCAGTAAGCATTAGCCTGTCCTGCCCAAGAAAGCTGTTCAGAGCAACTAAGCAAACACCAGCGTTTTACATATTTTAAACATTCTAAAAAGGGGAGATGAGCCTTCCATGTACATTTTTATTATAATATACTTGATGCCAACCAAGGTGTATTCTGCCAGTGGGAGATAAAGGGGGTCTAAATCTAAGGCACCAGAAGCTGGTTTCCTAGGAGGATACCATAGTTCTCCATTAACCAAGTAAGCATTACCAAATGATGTCTGAATTGTTGGGACTATTTTTCTAGCCTTAACAACTTTGTTTGTGACTTGTTTGTCTGGAGTTAAGGTGGGAACAACATGTCTTTCTGCCCTAGGTCACCTGGGAGTAGTCACCATCCGCAGTGCCATTTAGCATAAGTTGCTGGAAATGAGCATAGCATTCTTTCCAAGTTATACATTTATCACCCCAGAACAAGGGCCTTTCTTGGTTATATCCAGTATGATAAGCTGTTTGATTCTTGTGTTCTAAATCCCCTAAGACCCTAGAATTCCCCCAAAATCCAATATAATATTATTCCCAAGCATAGGCAAATTAAGCAAGACAACAGGAAACAGTGGCCCCAATTCCCAGGAAGATGAGACCTTGCAAACATCTTTGTAACTCAGTGGAATCCTTGTCAAGCACTGAGGGGAATTGAAGAGGGCGCAGCATTGGTGTTAATTCTTCTTTGAAGGTCTTGTAGAACTCCACTGAGAATCCATCTGGTCCTGTGGGCTTTTCTTAATTGGTAGGCTATTAATGGCGTTTTCTATTTTATTATTTAAATTGTTCTGTTTAAATCATGTATGACCTCCTGATTCAGTTTGGGTAGGTGATATGTCTCTAGAAATTTGTCAATGTCTTCAATATTTTCTATTTTATTAGAGTATACATTTTCAAAATAGTTCCTAATTATCTTCTGTATTTCAGTTGGGTTCATTAAGATATTTCGTTTTTCATCACATATTTTAGTAATTTGGGTTTTCTCACTTTTTCTCTTCATTAGAGTGGCTAGGATTTTATCAGTTTTATTGATTTTTTTTCAAGGAACCAACTTCTTGTTTTGTCAATTTTTTCAATTGTTTTTGTTTCAATTTCATCATTGACTTATGGTTTCTTAATGATAATTTCCTTCTGCTCTTGTAAATAGAAAGCTCTACTTGAAGTATTTCACAATGTATTTCATTTTTACAAGAAAGTCAATTTGGGACCCTACTCGTGTGGTTCAACCTACTCATGCATGTTATTTCCTACATCTTTAATGAATACTGTTCACCCTTGGGATTATAGTAAGATGACTATCACATCCACAGCACAGTTGTACAATGGAATAGGTTGCCAGGAAACCAAAGAAAACACCCAGAGATGGCATAGGAGATATTAGACTTTATTGAGATAGGTTTGCAGAGAAAATTCAGTGGCAATAGGCTGAAGGGATTGCACCCCCCTCCTTTTCTGTGCTTTGCCAAGCAGCTCTTCCCCTCCCTCCCTCTTGTCCCTCTCTCATTTTGTCCTATGGTGATTGGCAGTTGAATGACACATATCATTTCCACCATGCCCTACACTCCACCCAAATCACAACTAGAAGAAGGGTTTTATTTGTTGGACTGCAGAAGCAGTGACATCATCAGCATTAGCTTGCTCAGTTTGCTGGTATGAGAAGCATCCCAAGGAGCAACTGCCCTGGTGTATATGAAAGAAAATAACTTTCTATAGATAACGTTAGCTTTCCCTATTTCCCAGTGTATTGCAAGCAGCCAGAGTCCTTCAGGATAATATGTATTGGAATATTCCTGCCCAGGTTTGCTGTTCATTGTCCCCTTAACTTGGACAGGGCTTTGCAAACAGAAAGGGAGAATGAATGTACCTGGTATTTCACTCTGTCCCCTTTTCTAAGGATGAGACAATGGCTATGTCATGTAAAATATTCTGTCTTCTTGTAGTCAGGAATAAAATTTAAAAGTTTGAAGTTCAAGTTAATTCAAATGATTTATTCTTTTGTCTTTGCCTTTTTTCTAGACCACTTCCACAATTCTGTCAACCATGCCTTGTTGAAGTAAAGAGGGCACACACCACCCTGCCTACAAGGGAGCTGGAATCATTATTCTCTCCCATAATTGCTACCGGCCATGGAGAATGGTTTGATGTACTCCTGACTGTGTGCTTCTAGATGGCAATGATAAAGTGAAAAAGGGACTTTGTAAATGGAGCTCACAGAGAAAGAAAATTGCACTGGAATTTGAAATTCTAAAAAAAAAAGGCTAGAATTACTTTAGGCGCAGTACCTGCAGGTGTGCTGTTCAGGGGCATCTTCTATAGGTCACAGAATCAAAGATTTAGGATGAATTTAAAGCAAAAAATAATATCTCTGTCAAATAGACTATTATACACAAAACTGATTTATTTTTACACTCACTGAAAAGTCTAAAATTCTAAAATTATTAGTTTTATCCACATAGAATAGAAGCAATATTAAAATTAGTTCATAAATGAATTAAAAAATACCTGGATATACTGATTCTGATTACTCTGAATCTGATTTTAATTCAGGTCATGGATATCTTCACATCACTTTCTGCAGCGTGAAGGCTAATGGCAATGAAATGGTTTTTAAAACAGAAGCTGTAACATTTTGTGATTTTTTTCTTATTATAGATATACATAATATTCATTATAGATATATATAATATTTGGGTTGAGCCTGACAATCATATAAGTATGGAACATAATTTGCCCAATTAAGTCTCCACTACTTTTCCTTTCCTTTCCTTTCCCTCCCTGTTCCCTGTCCCCAATCTACTGATTTTTCTTCTATTTATTTAAAGTTTTTAATTAGTGCATTAAGGATATACATAAAGTTGAAATTCACTGAAGTATATTCACATATGTGCATAGGAAAGTTTGATCGGATTAATTATGCCATTTTCCCCTTTTCCTGTCCCTCTGCCCTTCCCCTCCTCCTCTTCCTCCACTGCACTGATTTCTATTTTCATAGGATTCCTGCTCCCTTTTTCTTTTTTTATTTATTTTTAATTTGTTTTTTGGTTTAGTTTCTGCATATAAGAAAAAAAATTCAAGCCTTGACTTTCTGTCTTTGGTTTATTTTACTCAGCATGATGTTCTCCTCTTTCATCCTTTTGTCAGAAAATGCCATAGTTTCATTCTTCTTTATAGCTAAGTAATACTCCTTTGTGTGTGTACATTTTCTTTATCCTTTCATCTATTGATAAGCACTGAAGCTGGTTTCATAACTTGGCTGTTTGTTCTGCATTGTGCTGCTATAAGCATTGATGTGTCTGTACCACTAAAGTAGGCTGATTTTAGATATTTTGGATATATAGCAAGGACAGTGATAGCTGAGCCATATAGTGTTTCCATTCTTAGTTTTTTTTTTTTTGAGGAATCTCCATACTTCTTTTCAGAGTGGATGCATTAATATGCAGCCCCACAAACAATGTGTGTACATTTTTCCCCATCCTCACCAACACTTACTAGTATTTATATTCTTGATAATTGCCATCCTGAATGGAGTGAAATGAAATCTCAATGTAGTTTTGATTTGCATTTCCCTGATTGGTAAAGATGTTGAACAATTTTTCATGTATTTGTTGGCCATTTGTATTTCTTCTTTTGAGAAGTATCTTTAGTTCTTTTGCCCATTCATTGATTGGAGTATTTGGGGGTTTTTTGGTGTTGAGTGTTTTGAGTTCTTTAGGTAGTCTGGATATTAATCCCCTCTCAGAGGAGCAGGTGGCAAATATCTTCTCCCATCGTATAGGCTCTCCTTACACTCTTAATTGTTCCTGTTGCAGTACAGAGGCTTTATAATTTGATACTATCCCATTTATTGAAATTTGGTTTTATTTCTCAATCTTTAGGAATCTTTTAAGAAAGTCAATTCCTGTGCGAATATGCTGGAATGTTTAGAGTATATTTTCTTCCAGCAATTGCCACGGTTCTGGTCTAATTTCTAGGTATTTGATCCACTTTGAGTTGACTTTTGTGCAAGGTGATATATGGGGATTAACTCTTCTTCTTCTACATATGGATGTCCAGTTTTCCCAGCACCATCTGTTTCGAAGGTTGTCTTTTTTCCAATGTATGTTTTTGGCACCTTTGTTGAATATCCAATGACTACATCTATATGGGTTTATGTCTGTGTCTTCTATTCCATTGGTCTTCAAGTCTCTTTTGGTGCCAATGCCATGCCGTTTTTGTTACAATAACTCTATTGTATAATTTGAGGTCCAGTATTATGAGGCCTTCAGCATCACACTCCTTGCTCAGGATTGCTTTGGCTATTCTCCATCTCTTCTTCCAAATGAACTTTATAAATTTTTTCCAGTTTTGTGAAGAATGTCATTGGCATTTTGGTGGGGATTACATTGAAACTGTATTACGCCAGGTGCGGTGGCACACACCTGTAATCCCAGCAACTCGGGAGGCTGAGGCAGGAGGATCATGAGTTCAAAGCCAGCCTCAGCAACTTAGTGAGGCGCTAAGCAGCTCAGTGAGACCCTGTCTCTAAATAAAATACAAAATAGGGCTGGGGATGTGGCTCAGTGGTCAACTGCCCCTGAGTTCAATCCCCTGGTTCCAAAAAAAAAAAAGAAACTGTATTACACTTTTGTTAGTATGTCCATTTTGATAATATTTTTCTGGATAATTATTGTTAATTTTCCAAGAACATGGCAGTTCTTTCCATCTTCTAAGGTCTTCTTCAATTTATTTCTTCAGTGTTCTACACTTTTCCTGTAGCTGTCTTTCACCTTCGTGGTTAGACTTATTTCTAAGTAATTTTTTTTACATTATTCTGCATAGGATAGTTTTCCTAATGACTTTTGCAGCAGATTTATTATTGAGATGTTAGAGAATAGTAGATCATTATTCTTCTACTTTGCTGAACTTTTTATTAGCTCTAGAAATCATCTGGTGGGATATTTTGGGTCTTCTAGGTATAAGACCATTTTGTCAGAAAATAGCAAATTTGACTTCCTCTTTGCCTGTTTATAACCCTTTAATTTCTTTCTCTTGACTGACTGCTCTGGATAGCATTTCAAGGACTATGTTAAATAGTAGTAATGACGGTGTACATCCTTGTCTTGTTCCTGTTTTAGAGGAAATGTTTTCAGTTTTTCTCCATTCAGTGTGATATTGGCCTTGAGTTTGTCACATTAGTCTTTACAGTGTGGAGGTAATTTTCTTCTATCCCTAGTTTCTCTAGTGTTTTAAACATGAATGGGTTCCAAGTTTTGACAAATACTTTTTCTGCATCTATTGAGATAATTACATGACTCTTATAGTTAGCTCCATTTGTATGGTAATTCATTTTATCATTATTTAATCTCTCGGTCTAAAAATGGCTTTTTTTTTTTATCTTGTCATTGATTTCTAATTTCATTCCATTGTGATTGGGTAAGATCCAAGAAATTATCCCTATTTTTGTATTTGCTAAGATTTGCTTTGTACCCTAATAGATGATCAAATTTAGGAAATTTCCATGTGCCACTGAGGAGAAAGTATATTGAGTTGCCAGTGGATATAATATTCCAGAGATGTATGTTTAAAAATTTGTATTTGTTTTTATTAAGTATACATGAAATTAGAATGTATTTTGGCATAAAATACATACAGTATAATTTCTCATTCTTCTGGTTGTGTATGATGTAGATTACATTAGTTGGGTAATCATATATGCACATAGGAAAGTAATGGCTGATTTATCCTACTATCTTTTTCTATTCCCAATCCCTCTCTCTTCCCTTCATTCCCCCTTATCTAATCCACAGTACTTCTATATTAGGTGCATTTGATTAATAGTCTTTTTTAGTTAGTTTATGTCTGGATGATTTATATAATGGTGAGAGTGTGGTAAAATAACCCAGCATTAATATATTGTGATTTATTTTATTCTTTATATTGAAAAGGATTTGTGATATAGATGATAGATAGATGGCTAGATAGATAGATATAGATGCTCTGTTGTTTGAGGAATGAGGAATTATAATCATTATATCTCATTATTGGATGATTCCCTTAATCAGTATGACATGATCTTCTTTGCTTCTTATGATTAATTTTGTCTTAAGTCTACATGGTTATGAGAGTAGCTGCTTCTGCTTGCTTTCGGTTTCATTTGCACGTTGTACTTTTCTATCCTTTCAACTTCAGCCTCTGAATGTATTTGTCTGTAAGGTGAGTGGCATGTTAACAACAGATCATTTTTTGTCTTTTTTAATTTTAATTTTTTTTATTCATTGTACACAGATTGGTACAACTTATCATTTCTCTGGTTGTACTTGAAGTAGAGTCACACCATTTGTGTAATCATATATGTACATAGGGTAATGATGTTTGTCTCATTCCATTATCTTTCCTTCCCCCTGCTCCCTCCCACCCCTCATTTTGTTATGGGGCACAACTTCCTAACAGACTGTTCACCACTGAGAAGTCCAAATTTGAGAGACTTTATTAAGCCAGCCAGCTGACTGTCTCACACAATGCCCAAAAAATGGCTATTGGGAGAACAGCCCCGAACATAGTGTTGCAGGGGTTCTTATACCAAAAAATCACATCAATCATAAGTGTCTATTGCTATGATTCGAAATTACAAACTTACATCATGAAATCATCAGCAGAGGGGGAAGTGGATCAAAATAACCCTTACCTAGGTACAAACTAAATAATGGTTACTAATGGTTACTAACATAGGAATCAAAAGAGAACATTTTTCATCATGTAAGAATCGCCATTTTGCATTGTTAAACATGTCATGTTAAGTGACTGATGATGGGTACAGAGGTGGGGTGTTCCCATGGGAGAAGCTCATTTCCTACGTAACATGGAGCCTCAGAGCAAAATGGAGTCTGTTTAGTCATCTCCCATATAGCCTGGCCTGTAACATTTCCATGGAGCCAAATCTGTCAGCCTGTCACAATTTCCTTCTACACAATCCATCCTTCCTCCATTCTTCCCTTACCCCCTACCCCCATTATGAATCAGTATCCACTTATCAGAGAAAACATTTGGACTTTGGTTTTTGGGGATTGGCTTATCTCACTTAGCATGATATTCTCCAACTCCATCAATTTACCTGCAAATGCCATAATTATATTCTTCTTTATGGCTGAATGGGAAAGGTTTATATTTTATCTTAAATTCTGAATGACAATTTTTGCTATACATAGTAATTTTGGTTACCTCCTGTTTTCTTTCAGAGCTTGGCATATATTATTCCAAGCCCTGTTGGCATTTAGCATTTGGGTTGAGAAATCATTTGAAATCTGAATTGGTTTACCTCTTAACATAGCCAGATATTTTTCTCTTGGGACTTTAAAAATTCTACCTTTTTCATGTATATCAGGTATTTTCTTTATAATGTGTCTTCAGGAAGGTCTTTTTTTGATCTTCCCTATTTGGAGTTCTTCATGAGTCTTGTATTTGGCTTTCTATTTTATTCCTATGATTTGTAAAATTTTTAGTATTATTTCTTTGAAGAGATTGTACATTCAAATAGTTTTCATTTCAGAGCCTTCTTCTACCCCAGTGATTTTTACATTTGCTCTCTTAACTTTATCCCATATTTTTTAAATATTCTGGTCATGGTGTCATCACATCTTATTTTCAAGATTACATACTTTGTCTTCAAGGCCTGAAAATATATCTTCAAAATGGTCTAATCTATTGGTTATTCTTTCTGTTGAATTCTTAATTTGATTTATTGACTCATTTCTAGGATTTCTTGTTCTTTTTAAATCTGTATTTCTTTATTGAAATTATCTTTCACTTCCTTTATTTTCTACCTAAATTCATTTCTTTCATCTTCTCTTAGCTTGTTGAAAATTCTAACCATGAACTTTCTAAATTCTTTCTCTGACATTTCCTCCATGATGGTGTCCTTGGGGGTCAGTTGTTGTTGTCAGCAGTTTGGGGTGACTTGTCCCCTTCCTTTTTTATACTGTTTGAATGTGTATATACTGGGAAAATTATTGCTTCCTCTTGTATGCATTGACTATTTAGTGAGGGTATTTCTCTCAAAATCTCCAGGCTGGGAAAATATCCAGGTGTTGATACTTTCACTAAATATGTATGCTCTGCTATTCCCAAGGTCAGCACTATTTTTAGAAAAGACACTGAACCCTATTTAATGCAATCACTTTGGAGCAAAGCAATATAATATTCAATCTTAAGAAAAACCAAAAACTTGTTGATAGTGTTTTCCGAAGTTCCTCTAATCTAGCTATCAACTTGTAATAAGGTTCTGGAATAAGCTGAAAAATTAGTTATTGTAGTTATGAAATATAGTGAAATTGCTATAACAACATAGGGGCTGAAATGAGAGAAGAGAAAGATTGGGCAAGCCAAAACAGAGAAACAAAAAACGAAGTAACATAGTAAAGGATAATACTCACAAAGGTAAAAAGAAGAAAACGATGGATGGGGGAATTTGAGGCAGTAGCAGGTATTATAAAAGGAAAAGAGAGGATAAGAGGAGCAAATGTACCTAATAGGAAAACAAAAGTATAGAGAATGATTACAAATAGTGATTTAAAACATTAGAAGAAACACAATCAAATGGGTTGTGGGCACAATAATGTATACTAGGGTAACAACTACCAAATCAAAATGAAAAAAATACATATAAGTCAAAAAAAGAGCCACTTATAATAAACCATGCCCAAATGAAGAAAATTCTTATTGGATCTTAGTTTGGATTTCATCAGGATTTAAGACCTTCAGAAGATATGCATTACTCTTTAGCTTTGGATTCCCCAATTGCTTATGGGTCACAGGAACCATTCGCCTGGTTGCTATAGACCTCCCACCCACCTGTTATCATTTGTTAGCCCAAGGCCCTGAATCTGCATACTTGGAGTATGTGATTCTGTGTCTGTTGGTTGTTTTGGGTTTTTTGTTTGTTTTTTTGTTTTTTGTTTGGAACTGGGGATTGAACTCAGGGACACTCGGCCACTGAGCCACATCCCCAGCCCTCTTTTGTATTTTATTTAGAGACTGGTCTCACTGAGTTGCTTAGGGCCTCACTAAGTTGCTGAGGCTGGCTTTGAACTCGTGATCCTCCTGCCTAAGCCTCCCAAGTCGCTGGGATTACAGGTGTGCGCCACCACGCCCAGTTTGTTGGTTGTTTTTATTGCATGTAGGGCTCAGGATCCCTAGCTTTGAGCTGTCACTCTATGAGCCACTGCATACCTGATCCCCTCTAAAGTCCTCTTCAAAGTGGCATAGACCCTGATGACTGTCTGCAAGTGTGGGACCCATGGTTGTGGGTTCTCAATGGTTGGTCTGTGGTACAGAAGCACCCCCTTTCACTGACACACTTTTCCAGGGCAGTCCCTCCCCAGTCAGATGTTCCTTCTCTCACACTTTTCTGTGCTGTGAAGGGGTGAGGATTACTGCCTCGCTCCAGTCTGTTATCTTCTCTGTGTCTTTGTGATCTCCTCCTTTCCTATTTACATCTATTCTGAAAGTTTTGATGCAAGTTATCTACCAGAAGGTAACAAGAGATGGTATCAGGCAAGTCTATCTTTGTGCAGAGAATGAAAACAATGTCATGGTTAAAATAAGAGTAATAATGACTGTGTTAAATTTTAAAGTATTAAGCCACCTAATCAATGATTTTTTTACATTTATTCAGGATTTATTTTCTTTCAATACATTGTGTAGGTTTTTTTGCACATAGCTCACATGAATTTTTTTAAATGTATTCTTTTTTGAGGCTATTTTAAAGGGATTTTTTTTCTCAGTTTCATTGTTAGATTAAACCCAGGGGTGCTTATCCACTAAGCCACCTCCCCAGCCCTTTTTATTTTTTATTTTGAGAGAAAGTCTTGCTAAATTTCTTAGGGCCTTACTAAATTGCTGAGGCTGGCTTTGAACTTGCATTCCTCCTGACCTCAGCCCCCACTGGGATTACAAGTGTGCACCACCATGCCCAGAAAGGTTTAGTTTTTGTTTTTGTTTTTGTTTTTACTGTATTCATTGTACATGATCATCCACAATTTTTCTGTCATGTAATGTCTTTGTCTAGTTGTATTTCAGGGTAAACTAGCGTCAAACAGGGAAGTACTGGGGAATGAATGGGAGCTAATTATGTTATATTCACACATGAATACATCACAATGAACTTCACTATCATGGTCAATTATGATGAACTAATAACATGAAGAGAATAACAAAAATGTATTGGAAAATACTGTCTTCTCTCTTGTTGTTATTATCTCTTAGAAGAGTTAATGACAAATTCTATTAACTCTTTAAAGGTTTAGAATAATTCACCAGTGAACTCATCTTGACCTGGGCAAGGAATTGACTTCTAACAACAATTACATGAGTTTGGACGAGGATACTTCCTGCTAAGCCTGCAGTTCAGAACTTAATATTCCCCGTTAGCTACAACTGGTTCCTGACACAGAGAAACTGTGAGTAATATGTGTGGGTTTGAGGCACTGTATTATATGGTAATTTGTCATGCAGCACTAAGTAAGTAATATACTTGACAATAAATGTAATGTTTTATCCCAGATTAGAGCCTAGATAGAAAAATATACATTATAGGTAAACCTGATATAATACAAAAGAAGTCTGTAGTTCAGATACTTGTTTGGTGCCAGGATGACCCTTTAATTTTTTTTATTAATATACTATGGTTATATAAGATGCTAACATTTCAAGAAACTAAAGGGTATTTGAAATTTTTTTTTTTTTTTTTTGAACCAGGGATTGAACTCAGGGACACTTGGCCTCTGAACCACATCCCCAGCCCTATTTTGTATTTTATTTAGAGACAGGGTCTCACTGAGTTGCTTAGGGCCTCACTAAGTTGCTGAAGCTGGCTTTGAACTCGCGATCCTTCTGACTCAGCCTCCCAAGTCGCTTGGATTACAGGCGTGCGCCACCGCACCCGGCTGAAATTCTTTTTACCATTCCTGAAATCTTCTGTAAGTCTAAAATTATTTTTGGTTATAATTTAGATATGAAATGCCTCTCAAATTCTTATGTGAGACAATGCAAAAATGTTCACAGTGAAATGATTACCTAATTAGTGGATTGATCTACTGCTATGGATTAACTGGGCAGTAACTACAGGCAGGTAGGGTTTGACTTGAAGAAATAGGTCACTGAAGCTATGACTTTTGGGTTTATATTTTTTCCCTGGTGAGCTGATCTTTCTCTTCCTACTTCCTGGTTTTCATGTCCTGAGCTGCTTTCCTCTGCCATACTCTTCTACCATGATGTTCTGCCCTACCTTGGGCTCAGAGGGATGGAATCATTCAGCTGACCATGGAACAACCTTCTGAAACTGTGAGCCAAAAGAAACTTTTCCTCTACTATGTTATTCTTGTCAAGTCACAGAAATGGAAAAGCTAACTGAAACAGAAATTGGTACTGAGAAGTGGTATCCTTGCTGTGACTAATCTGGTCATGTGGTTCAAAAACCTTTCAAGCTGGTTTTCCATGGGAAGGATTTTGAAAAGTTTAGAGATAAAAGTTTTAAAAGTTTTAGAATGTTATAATCAAAGATAAATGGGTTACAAAGGTCTTAAAATCAGCGAAGCATAGGGATGCAGCCACATCTATGTTCATAGCTGCTCAATTCACAATAGCTAGATTGTGGAACCAACCTAGATGCCCTTCAATTGAAGAATGGGTAAAGAAACTGTGGTGTATATATACACAATGAAATATTACTCAGCCATAAAGAAGAATAAAACTATGGCATTTGCTGGTAAATGGGTGGAGTTGGAGAATATCATGTGAAGTGAAATAAGCCAAGCCCAAAAAACCAAGGGCCAAATGTTGTCTCTGATCAGTGGATGCTGATACATAACGAGGGGGGGGATTTATGGGGGGGATAAGAAAAGAATGGAGGAAGTATGGATGGTGTAGAGGAAAATGGGAT
Source organism: Glaucomys volans (assembly GCA_020662805.1). NCBI lineage: Eukaryota > Metazoa > Chordata > Mammalia > Rodentia > Sciuridae > Glaucomys > Glaucomys volans. The sequence continues at coordinate 36,488 of JAJEJO010001276.1, forward strand.
GGGAGGGCGGGGAAGGAAAGATAGTAGACTGAGACAGATAGTAGACTCTCTTTCTATATTTAAGATTATATGAATCGTGTGAATCTACATTGTGGAAAAAGAGATATATTCCTTGCTGTATAATTATATCAAAATGGGTTCTACTGTCATGTAAAATTTAAAAGAAGCAATAGAAAACATGAAAAAAAAGAACAATGAAAGAATCTTAAAAATAAAAAAGGTAAATGGGTTATTCTGATGGGAGCACCAAAGACTAGAATTCCAAAGCTCATAATAACTAGTACTGTGGACCGTAAAGACTGGGGTCAGGAGGTTTAAGAGGAGGAGGACTCTATTGGAAGTTGGACTAGAGGCCATTCATGTTATGTTCTTTTTTTTTTTTTTTTTTGGAAACAGGGATTGAACTCAGGGACACTTGGCCACTGAGCCACATCCCCAGCCCTATTTTGTATTTTTTTATTTGGAGACAGGGTCTCACTGAGTTGCTTAGGGCCTCGCTAAGTTGCTGAGACTGGCTTTGAACTCGCAATCCTCCTGACTCAGCCTCCCAAGTCACTTGAATTACAGGTGTGCACCACCACGCCCAGCTCATGTTATGTTCTGACAAAAGAAAAAGTTGTCTACATTTTCCCATTTCCTGAGACTTTTTTATGAGATTGTGTTTAAAGGTGATGGACTAATTAATCTGGTGGAAGAAATTCCAAGGTAGCACAGCATTCAGGGGTGGCATGGATATTAAGCGGCTTTTAGCCAAGTTTACTATGATAATTAGGAGCAGAAAGAAGAGCAGAAAGACAAAAACTTGCAGTTTGTTCAGAAAAGTGCAAGCAAAACTAGTGCTAAGTTCAATATACTTAATAAAGGGATTACAGCCACTGAAGAAATGCTAAGTATTTTACCAAGAGATAATAGGGACAATGGTTTGGGGGCATCTCAGGAATTAAAAATACCACACCAATCTCAGGAATAAGGGTGTAAAAATCCTTTTGAGAAGAGAACACAAAGGCACCCTGTTTGCACATGGGGGCCAAGGATGTGGATTCACTGTGCTAAGTCATGTCTCCAGAAGACTTGGCTTCTGTTCAGGATGGTAATAGATAGTGGCATCAACCATGTGGTGCTTGTTCTGCAGGAATGCAGGATATTGGAATTCAGAGGTCATGGAGGCTTCTACTGAGTTTTCAAAGGAAAGGCTAAGAGGTCAGGCAAAGTTTAACAGGGTTGAAGTCCCTGCAGGTTGATTCTGAAAGGGTAATATGTGAAGATGTGAGAAGGAAGCCAAAGCTGATGTGGAGATTCACAAGATCATAGCTGGCAGTAACGTGAGATGTCTGCCAAGGAAAGTTGCCTGGATGAGCAAATGCAAGACACAAGAAAGACCATGTGGGCTATAAACAAGAAGACCATGGGCTGAGGGACACAAGCCCTTTAGAGAAAACATTACAATGCCATGTGTCCCAGATCTGGACTTGGAGTTAGAGGACTTTGTGTCCAGCTGGATTTCAACCTTGCTTTTGTCCCATTCCCTCCATCTACATCCCTATCTCTCCCTTGTGGAATGGCAATGGTCACCCTGTGCCACTATAAATTAGATATATGTAACTCTCTTTTGATTTTCACAGGAGTTCATACTGAGAGTTTTCCTTGAGTTTCAGAGGACACTTTTAGACTATGCTAAAACTGTTAAGAAAAGACTGTGGAGGCTTTGCAAACAAGGTGAATATATGTTGCATTGTGAGATGGGAATGAGCTTCGGGGGACCAATGGTGAAATGTGTTGGTTTAGTTATGAGGTATCCCCCAAAAGCTGATGTATGAAACAATGCAAAACCGTTCAGAGGTTAAATGATTGAATTGTGAGACTTACAGCCTGATTAGTGGATTGATCCACTAATATGGATTTACTGGGCAGCAACTGTAGGCAGGTAGGGTGTGACCAGAAGAAAAAGGTCACTGGGGGCATGCATTTGGGGTTTATATTTTATCCCTGGTGAGAAGACTTCTCCCCCCGTCTGCCTCTCCTCATTGTCATGTCCCAAACTGTCTTCCTTTGCCACAGCTTTCCTCCATGATGTTCTGCCTCACCTCAGGGTCAGAGCTATGTTATCAGCCGACCATGGACTGAGCCTCTAAAGCCCTAAGCCAAAATAAACATTTTGTTCTACATTGTTCTTTTGGTCACAGCAATGAAAAAGCTAACAAAAATGTTTTTTCTTATTTTATTTTTGCTTGACAAATAATACTTGTATATATTTATGAGGCAAAATGTAGTATATGTGTATATACACACACACATTGTGGGATTATGAAATCAGGTCAATTAGCATACATATCACCTAAAGGATTTATAATTTCCTTGTGGAAAATACATTTAAAATCCTTTTCTGAAAATATTTAATATATTATTATTAGCTAAGATCACCACACTGTGCAAATGGATCACCAGAACTTATCACATCTGTCTAACTTAGTACCTTTGAAGAACAGCTCTCTTTTTCTGACACACTCACCAAGGATGCCTCTGGCATCTACCATTTTCCTCTATTTCAGTTTGATTTTTAAGATTCCACATAAAAATGAGGTCATACATTATTTATTTTCTGTACCTGATTTTCTTCGCATTGTATAATGTCCTTCAGGTTCACACATTTTGTGGCCAATGATAGAATTTTTAAAATATTTTTATTTGTAGATGGACAAAATACCTTTATTTTGCTTAGACTTTGTGTGTGGCACTGGGGATCAAACCCAGTGCCTCGTGGCAATCACTCTACCACTGCACCACAAACCCAGCCCAAGTTTTCTTCTTTTATAAAGCTGAATAATATGCTACTGTATATTTATAACATGCATTTAGCTCATTCATCTATTAATGGACATTTAGGTTGTTTACATATATTGGCTACTGTGAATAATGCTGCAGTGAACATGGAAGTGCAGGTATCTCTTAGACATGTCGATTTCAGTTTCTTTGTGTATATACCTGATGCTGCAGTATATGATATCTATAATTTCACTTTTTAAATTATTTTTTTAGTTGTCAATGGATCTTTTATTTTGTTTATATGTGGTGCTGAGTATTGAACCCAGGGCCTGATACATACCAGGCAAACATGCTACCACTAAGCCACAACCCCGACCCTAGTTTCACTTTTTTGAAGAAACTTCATCCTTGTTTTTCCAAAATGATGGTGCTAATTTATATTCCCAACAGTGGTGTACAACAGTTCCCTTTTCTTCGTATATTCACTAGCACTTGCTATCATTCCTCCTTTTGACAGTAGCCAATCTAAGAGTGAGATGTGAGACCTCATTGAAATTTTTTTTATTTTTATTCTTTTGTTTTATTTTGCAGTGCTGGGGATTGAACCCAGGGCTCACTGCATGGTAGGCAAGCATGCTGCCACTGAGCTATATCCCCCGCCCCTGACTGAGGTTTTAATTTGTACTTTCCTGACGATTAGAGATGTTGAGCATTTTTGCATATATCTGTTACCCATTTGTTATTTTCTTTTGAGAAATCTCTACTCAGATCCTATGCACATTTTATAGAGTTGCTTTCTTCTTGAAATAGTTTGAGTTCCTTGTTTATTTTTAAATTAGCTCAGAATTTTAAAAAAATCTTTCTTAAAATATTATTTTGTAACTACCAAGAAAGCCTAAACCCAAACACAAATGAAACATCTTTGGCTCAGGGGATGAATGGACATAAAGTGTAGCTATTAAATCACCATTCCAAACATTATTTGCACTTGCTTCAGGAATGTCCCCACAAGCTTCTTGATTCTCCTCCTCTTTCTTCTTCCTCATCATCCTCCCCATTTCCAGGCACTGCTTTCTCAGCAACTACTTCTTCAAACACAGATGCCTATGCCTAACATGCCCCAGAAAGCCCATTTTCTGACATCATCAGGCAACAATTCTGCCAGATCACATGACAGATTTTGGAAGATATGACTTCGGGACAGTAGAAGCCACAACTGAAAAATTTCAGTGACAGGGACCATAAATCGCATTTCTACATTTAAGAGAGTAATTCTGGGGGTACAGTGTTTCCTTCTTTAAGTTTTCAAATGACAACGGTATCTTTGAGAAAATCCTGTGATAATTAATTTCTTTTCATTCCACAAACTCCACCACTAATTCTTTAGCATCACCTATTTTGTTGACACACTGGAATTCTGTTACCTATTGGCAAATCCAAAAACCACAGAATAAGTACAATCATGGTCATAGATATGCTGAGTGCCAAAGAAATCATTTATAAACATGGTGGTTTATGAAAGTCTCTGTTTATGCACACCTGTAAATGAATCTTTGGTCACCTGACTTTTGGCAGGTGAAAGCAAGTGAGTGATTCAAACTGTGCTGGCAAGAGAGGGCAGGCAATAGACACGAAACAGTACAAACACGATTTCACAGGCACAGAGGGTACAGGACTGAGCACCAAATCCTCAAATGTGATTCCGATAACAAGGGTATTAAGATTGCTGTCGAACAACACTTATGTCTCTAATGTCCTTGTGAATCACACAATCCACCCAGCACTGCTTCCGCTTCCATTATTTCTACATTCCCAATGAATGATATTACAGGACAAGGCTTCTCTTCTACTTCCCCTTTTTCTGGCTCTTTCCCCAGCAACAGCCAGAGGTAGCAGGAATCTGGAGACTCATCCCTGGGTGCCTCCTGCGCAAGTGTAGATGCCCCAGTGGAAGAAGCCCTCCGCCCTCCCCCTCCACACCACGCCCACCCAGGGCGGTGCCACAGCCAATGCAGGCGCTCAGAGCCTCGCTGTGGGGTCTGCAGGGGTAGGGACACTGCTCCCTGCCCTCCATTAGTGGTTGGTTGCGGAATGCGGTTCTTTTGTATGAGAATGCGTTTTCTCCAGAGTCATTCTGCTTGCTGACCAACATGTTACCGCTGCTGGCAGGCCTGGTAATATTCTTGCTTTTAAAAACATTTTTGGCTTGCAAATGTCTCTAACACTTGTATGCACTTTGCTTCCTTCCTCCCTTCCTTCTTTCCTCCTTTCTTCCCTTCTTTTCTGTCTCCTTTTTTTTTTTTTTTTTTTGATCACCTAGACATCATCTACAACCACATTCATTTTTAGTATTATGTATTAATGCCTTTCTTTTGTCTTTTAATATTTAGTGAATTTATATAATTTTTCAAAATCTTTTTCCAATTGTCTTTTCCAACTTCACTCCTAATGGGATGGGGGTATAACATTTTTAGGGACAGCAAACGTTACACAGTTTACAGTCTGTTCTGGTGTTTTCCAGAAATTTCTTCTGAATTTCCTCTTGTTGAAAAGGAGAGGGGCAGAGACTGTTCTGGGAGCCATAAGGCAAAATCCACTCAGAATCTCATGATTAGAAGATTGTGGAAATTGTCATTGTATCACTGACTTTGTTGTTATTGGGAAAGGTACACAAAGACATAAATTTGTGTAGATAGAACACTCAGATTCCCATTGTAAATGCAGAGGCCAGCCACTTTGTTACCCCGTGAGTGCTAATTTCATATTTTTTATGTTCTCCTTATCCAAATGCTACAGTTTGCTATTCCTTCCACCTTGCATTTGCAAATATCTGCATGACATAGTCTTGTACCAACTGATCATAATACAGCTCTACGTTGTTTTCTTACCTTTTGACGTGTGATTTCTCAAATTGTTTTTTATTTTTCAGTTAAATGAAAATTGCATTTAAGAAATGTGTATATATATCCACAGGCAGTATATATATATATATATTTTTTTTTTCTAATATGGTCTCCAAAGATGGGGATTGCCATCCATATTTATTTCTCTTATCAACTAGAAAAATTAAAAGGTTTTCATGTTTGTGAAATTTTTAGATATTCATTTTCTTTGATTTAGAAACTTACCTAACTCTGATTATTGGGCTGATCTTTGAAGTGTAACATTTTTTAAATTTTTTTTTTTTTTTTAGTTGGCAGTGGACCTTTTATTTTATTTATTTATATGTGATGCTGAGAATCAAACCCAGTGCCTCGCATGTGCTAGGCAAGTGCTCTGCCACTGAGCCACAACCCTAGCCCCATGAAGTGTAGCATTTTAGGGGGAACTTTTAACACTCTTTTGACATGGTTGGTATGTGAATAGATATTGAGTACACAGGTTAGTAAAGTTGGGATTCCTCAACCTGGGTTGGACAGGGATTTCCAAAACACAAAAGCAAGAAGAGGGTGAAAGCATGCAGGGCTCCAGCATGCAAACCAGGATTTGTTTAGGGTTTGCAGTGTAGAGGGCACTAATACCTCCGAGACTGTGTTGAGAATAACATGTTCTCTAAGTGAATGAAGATGTTTCTAAGACTCAGTAGAGTATGTCTGCTATGCAAGTAATGACAGCCTCACATTCATGGTCTAAAAAATATTCTGGGAGACGTATGTTCTAGCTTTATGACCTACCAGTACACCAAGAGCACTGACCCTCTTTAATTAAAATTAATAGATCAATATTGTTTTTCCATGTAAGCCTGTAGTTGGGTACTCTCAGCTTTAATATCATATACAGAGAATTTTAAGGCCAGATATTGATTGATTAAAAAAAGTATACTCATTTTCATTCAATATTATACTATGTTATGGCATACTTAACCTTGATTTTGTGGAACATAGAGTAACCCTGTACTTGCGCAAACTACGTAGACAGTGGATTTTTTTGTGGTAAAGAACAGAGGCAAGGTAATTTCTCCCCTATAAAAAAACGAGGTTTTCTTGGAGAAACAAGTAGAGGAGATACACCTTACTGACTTATCCTTTATTTCACAGTAACTGTTTTTCTCTTAAGCAGAAAATTCTATTTGAATTATTTCAAAACACTATACTAAATTTATCAACAAAATGTTGCCAAAAATCTTAGAAATACAAGTCTGAATCCAGTTGGGGTGGTTAGCTTATAGACACATGTCATTTCCCTGTTCTCTAATGGATAGACCTTCTCCTTTAGTCTTAACTGCAAGACAGCCATGTCTGCAGAAGATTCTTAGTGTATAAGTAAAATAAAATAGAAGGGCCGAGAATAAAATAAAAGGGCTGAAGAACAATTTCATTTAAATGATCTCTCTATATTTTTTCTTCTGGACTGTTCCCATAGCTCAGGTCAATGTGGCACAGGGCAACACTGTGTGCATGGGCGCTGATGTATCTCCTCTCCTGTTCTTAACACTGAACATGGAGAACAACTTGATGAAATTGGGTCACTTTGTTCTCCAGACTTTCTGTTCTATCTTCTCAACATTTTTTACCTGGAAACACCTACATCCATTGGGTGATGGATTATTCATAAAATATTTTCCAGCTGGGCCTGGTGGCACTTGCCTGTACTCCCACTGTCTCTGGATGCTGAGGCAGGAGGATCACAAGTTCAAAGCCAGCCTCAGCAACTTGGCAAGACTGATCCTAAGCAAGTTAGGTAATCTCTGTCTCTAAATAAAATATTTGTTAAAAGGACTGAGAATGTGACTCAGTGGTTAAGCACCCTTAAGTTCGATCCCTGGTACCAAAAAAAAAAAAAAATTGCCAAAAATAAGTACTCTCCAACTCAATAATCAAATAAATTAGTATGCATTAGTATGATTTTGGTTAATCATTTCAAGGTATTTCATGTGATTTCACGGGGGAGTCACCTCTTCATGCCCATAAGCAAGAATTTGCTTTGGGGTTTTCTTTTACTTCTTAACTTTGAATACTTTTATGCTCTGGAAGCTATTAAAATATCATGTTCTTTAAAATTTTTTCAGTTCCTTTATAATTTATTTTGCACTGTCTTTAGAATATTATATATTTTATTTTACTTTTTGGACTTAATTTATTCTAATTTTAAGTTTCCCAAAATAGAAATTTAAACAATTGATTTTTAGATTTCTTCTTTTCTAATATTTTTACTTAATGCTAGAAATGTCCCTTGAAGTTCCCCCATTGCATTCCACAAATTTTGACAAGTTCCATTTTCTTTAAATTTAATTCAGAATGCTTTAACATTTGCCTTGAGTTTTCTTCTTTGACTCACATTATTTAGAACTGTGTTATTTTATTTTTGTGTATTTTGGAATTTTCCAGTTATTTTTCTTTTATCATTTTCTACTGTAATTCTGTGGTTTGAGTGAATACATGGTTTGAGTCCATTCTCTTAAATTTCATTCAGTATGCTTTATGGACAAAAATGTGATGAATCTTGGTGAGTGGTACTGTGGGATTAATAAGAGTCAATTCTGTCATTGTTGGATAAAGCAGTCTGTAGATGTCAGTTTTGGTGCTGTTGAGTTCGACTGTGTCTTAACTGATTTTCTGCTTGCTGAATCTATTTCTGATGGAGGGGTGTTGAAATTTCCAACTCTAATAGTATGCTTATTTATTTTCTCTTCAAATTTTCAAGTTCCTTCCTCTCATGGTTTTGTAGCATGGACCATAGATGTCAGGTGGTTTCTTTGTCTCCTGAATTCAAAGAATGAAATCCATGGACACTGGGGGAGAGCAAAAGAACAATTTATTAGAGTAATAGAAAGAAAGCAGAACTTCCAAAGAGGGAAGGGACCCAAGATAGGGTCACCTGTTATCTAGATGTGGTGTTGTCTAGGGAGTTTTTATGGGCTTGAGCTATCCTTATAGGTGATTGGCAGGATATTGGATTTAGAAAGGGGCCAATCAACTCTCTTTATTGTGTCTTCTTCAACCAATCTGAAGAGCGTAATTTTCAAGCCTTGATCAACATATGGCTCCAGAGAAAGTGCTTTAGAGATTTTGTGGTTGGCTGTTGCTGGGAGTAGACGTAGGGGTAACTAAGGAAGAACCTTTGCAATTGAAGCTGTCAGCAACAGCAGCAGGATATTCTCGCTAAGGAGGAGTCATTATGATTGAAGCTGTCAGAGGCAATGACAGGATATTCTTAGGCCCAATGTCTCCCTCCAGGATGTCATGGTTTCTTTCTGTCTTTCCCTTATCTGAGGCCTTTATCCTATTTGCCTGTGGATGGTCTATCTTCCTACCCCAGTTTCAAAATCTGTTTTAAGCATATGTGTCTTAGGAATTGTTATATTTCCTTGGAAAAATTGACCCCTTTATCCTTATGTAATGCCCTTCTATTTCCTTGATAATTTTTCTTGCTATGTAGTATACACTTTTGGAAGTTAATAAGCTACTCCTGTTTACCTTTGATTACTATTAGCATGGTTTATTTTTTTTTCATCCATTTATTTTTCATTTACATTCATCTATATATTGTATTTATTTTATTTTTTAAAATTGAAATACAATTAGATGTATTTGCTGTATATAACATGATGTTTTGAAGTTTGTAAATATTCTGAAATGACTAAATCTAGCTAATAGCATGCATTTACATCACATAGTTATCATTTGGTTATAAAAACACTTTACATCCACTCTCTTTTCAGTCATACAATGTTATAAACTATAGTCACCATGTTTATCAATGCTCACTTTAATGTATTCTTTGTAACAGAAATTCGTATTATTTGACCAATAAGTCCTTAGCCCTCCCCCACCCTCCCAAACTCTGGTTACTATAATTCTACTCTCTATTCTATAGGACAAATATATATATATTTGAGTGGGCACATGCTGTGTCTATATTTCTGTGTCTAACTTACTTTGTTTACCATAATTTTCTCCAGATTCATCCATGTTGTCACAAATGACAGAGTTTCCATTTTAGGACTGAATAGTATTCCATTATACACATATACCATGTTTTCTTTATCCATTCATTTGTTAATGGACACAAATTGATTTCATATTTTGGCTATGAATAGTGCTACAATATCCAGAAACTGCAGATGTCCCTTTGATATACTGATTTCATTTCCTTTGAATATATACCCAGTAGTGAGATTACTAGGTTATATTTTAGTTCTTTTTTAATATTTTAAAGAGCCTCAATAATGCTTTCCATGATGACTGTAATAATTAATATTCCAGCAACAGTATGCAAGTGTTACCTTTTCCCCACATCTTTTCCAACAGTTGTTATGTTTCCTTTTTTGACAACCATTCTAACTAATGTCAGATAATGTGGCTTTAATGTGTATCTCTCCGTATTTGTATTTACATGTAAATGAGTGGCCTGTACACAACATATAGTTGGGTCTTTTTTTATGGTCCACTCTGACAATGTGTCTTTAATTGGTATGTTTGAAAGACTGACATTCAAAGTGATTACTGATATAGTTGGATTATTTTTTTTTTTTGGTGCTGCATATTGAACCTAGGGCTTTATGCATGCTAAGAACATGCTCTGCTGCAGAGCCATTCACTCATCTCTGTTCTGTTTTTATCTTCCACTTGTTTGCTGCCATTTTTCTATTCTCTAGCAATTTGTATTATTTTATTTTCTCTTCTTAGCATATTAGTTACATTTCTTTTTATGTTTTTACCAGTGCATTACACAGTTATATGTAACACTGGGGATCATTTTGACATAATTATATAAGCAAGGAATCTAATTTGCTTTCACTTCAGTTCCCAGTACTTCCTCTTTTCCTTTTCTTCTCCCTACACTTGTTCTCTTTCTTTACCATACTGGTCTTCCTTCTATTTATTTATAGTTTTTATAATTAGTGCTTTAAAAGTACACATAAAGATGAGATTTCTTTGTTTTCTCTCAGTGGCCACTTTCTGTTCTGCAGTCCCATTCAGGATGCCATATCACACATGCATATCATGTCTTCATAGACTCCGATGCTTATGGCAGTTTATCAGACTTTGTTTTTATTGCATTGACATCCCTAATTTTGGATTACCTTGATGTTTTTCTCATGATTATACTGAAGTTGTGTGTGAGGAGAGACCACAAATGGAAAATGCCATTCTTTTTAACATTTGTTTGTACCAGGAACTGAACCCAGAGGGGAACCACTGAACCATCTCCCCAGTTTTGTTTATTTTTATTCTGAGACAGGATCTCACTAAATTGCATACAATCTCACTAAACTGCTGAGGCTAGCTTTGAACTTGTGATCCTCCTGCTTCAGCCTCCCAAGCCACTGGGATTGCAGGCATGGACACCACTCCTGACTCTGAAAATGTCATTCTAATGATCATACCAAGGGTTTATGCTATCAGTGTGATTTATCGCCACTGTTAATTTGATCACCTGGACAAGAAAGTTTTTGTCAGGTTTCCCACAGTAAAATTACTCTTCTTTTTACCCCTTTATATAGTACTTTTTGAAACTAAGTCATTAAACACAGCACATACTTAAGAAGCAGGAGGTCACACCCCACCTCTTTATAAACAGAGTATTGGGGGAAAAAATGTTTGGCAATTATTCTCCAGGGGCAATGTGCCTGGCTTCCACCATTTATTACATATTTATTTAATCAATTATTTATAACATAGGAAATGTGAAATTATGGCCATTACTTTTAACTACAGTTATACTAATTTATTTGTATTGCTGTTCATATTGTCCAGTCTTGGCCTTTGTAAGGTCTCTCAGGTGGACCCTGTACCATTGTGAAATACATATCATTGCAGTTTAATTTGCTTTTGTGAATTGGTTGGTTATACTCTTGTTTCCCATTTCTGAACTTTCTGGTACTGTAATGCACAGATTAATTGTATTTATTTCCAGTTCCCGTCGAGTACCCATTGTTTCATTAAGGACCTTATTTCTTTAGAAAATAAAAATGAAGAGCTAGGTGTCTGGGGTACTCATTACTACTGGGGCATCCACTGTTTTGAAGACTTGTCAGCCAACCAAGCAAAGAGATGTTTGTGGACATCCTAACTCATGCCTGCATACATATGCATATTATCTAATATGCCCATATGTATCCATATTAAATTAAACTTGAATTTCTACTGATGTCTCCAGTACCACATGATCTAATCCAGCATCACATCAGTTTATCCATTGCAAATTATTTGCATTCTAATAATGAGGAAGTTGACTTTGTTTATTTAACCTTTGAGTCCAAAGGTGCTTACACAATGGTTTCAGAATTATTAATCCTTACTTCCAAGGAAAGACCTATGCAAACTATATCTCAATGTTATGTATACATACTTTGTCTTTAAACTTGATATCTCCATTAATTTCCCAGGTAACCTCATCATCCTACTTCACCACCCCCTTCACTGATGTAATTTCATGCATTTGTCATACAGTATTTTGTCTGAAAACCTCCCTGGAATTTTCCCAACCCTATAATTTTTTTTTTTAATTTCCAAACATTAGTCCTAATTCTTGGTGATATAGGTTATGTGAGATTTTAAAAACAGTATCATGTTTTCACCTTTGCAGTAACATGCAGAATATCCTCACTGGCATAAAGAAATCCCCACCACACAGTGGTGCACATCTGTAATCCCAGAAACTCAGGAGGCTGAGGCCAAAGATCACAAGTTCAAAGTCAGCTTCAGCAACTTAGCAAGGCACTAAGCAACTCAGCAAGACCCTGTCTTAAAAAATATTTTAAAAAATGGCTGAGGGGGCTGGGGATGTAGCTCAGTTGGTAGAGTGCTTGCTTGTCAAGCACAAGGCCCTGGGTTCAATCCCCAGCACTGCAAAAAAAAAAAAAAAAATGGCTGAGGATGTGGTTTAGTAGTTAAACACCACTGGGTTCAATTCCCAGTACCAAAAGGAAAAAAAGAAAAAGATATTCCCAGCACTGCTAACCAGGTATGATGGTATACACCTATAATGCCAGCTACACAGGAGGCTGAGGTAGAATAGCAGGTCCAAGGCCAACCTTGACAACTTAGGGAAACCCTGTCTCAAAATAAAATATAATTTTGAAAATGGGATGGTGATATGGCTCAGTGGTAGAGTGTCTATGGATTCAATCCCCAGTACTAGAAAGAAAGAAAAGATGAGAGGAAAAAAAGGAAACGCATTCCCAGTACTTCACCTACCCGACCCTCATCCTTCCCGAGCCCCTCCTAACCACTGATCTGTTTACTCTATGTATTGATTTACATTTTCCAGAGCATTATTGAAGTAGACTGACATTGTCTGTAGTTCATTCAGATTGGCTTCATTCACTTTAAGGTAGCCTTAGAAAAGATTTTGAAGTTTTCCACTGCAAAATGTTAAATGTTTGAGGAGACAGATATGTTTATCCTGATTTACACTTTGCATTGCACAATATATATGTATATAGAAACAACATATTATCCCCCATATATTTGTAGATTTTTTGTGCTTTTACCTGTCAATTAACAGAATAATTTAAATACATTATTATTACATTTAGATCTATGATACATTTTGAGTCAAATTATGTATCTTATGTGAGGTAAGGTTCCAATTTGCATGTGCATATCAATTTGTACCAGCAACAATATTTTTCTCCATTGACTTGCCTTGGCAACCTTGAAAAATCAGTTGACCATATTTAAAGGTTGATTTTGGAGCACTTTTCTATTCCATTTACCCATATAGCTGCCCTTTTATAAGTATCATGATGTTTTATAAATTTTGAAATCAGGTAATCCAACATTCTTCTCAATATTGTTTTGCTTGTTTTGTATCTTCTATGTTTTCTTACAAAATTTGGCATCAGTTTGCCAGTTAGTGCAAAAATGAAATAGATAGATAGATAGATAGATAACAGCAAAAGGGATTCCATGGCGATCTGTAGATCATAGCAATCCACTGGACAGCAGCAGATTTCTCTTCAGGAACCATATCTACAAAGCCATGGGACTTGCATACTGAACTCCACAGGCATCCACAGAGTTGCAACTCTTGCTTTTATGTTCTGCAACCACAGGGCATTTTTTTTTCACACCACAATTCTTCCATGAGAAAACTGATTCCTTGGTCCTAAAGACCAACTGAAGCTCAGCTCACTTCTGACAAGCCTATAATCCCAAGGACTTGGGAGGCAGAGGCAGGAAGATCACAAATTCTAGGTAATTTAGCAAGGCCCTAAACAATTTAGTGAGACCATGTCTCAAAATAAAAACAAAAAGGGCTGAGATATAGCTCAGTGGTTAACTGGCCCTGGGTGGTTCAATCCCTGGTACCAAAAAAAAGTGGTATGAGACATATATGCATATTTATATAACTTGAAAGATTTTTACAATAATTATAATGTAAAAATTATATATGATAAGATGTGTTTGCATTATAGCTTGTCAACGGTATTGTTCCTTGTAACATAAAACAATGATGCATTTTACAGTTGACACCAATGATGCATTTATTTATTTATTTATTTATTCATTTATTTATTTTGGTGCTAGAAATTGGAGCCAGGATCTAAATCCCCAGTCGTTTTCTTTCCTTTTCTTTTCCTTTTTTTTTTTTTTTTTTTTTTGAGACAAAGTCTCACTAAGTTGCTAAGAGTCTCACCCTCAAACTTGCAATCCTTCTATCCCAGTCTCCCAAGTAACTGGGATTATAGGTATATACTACTGTGCCTGCTGATGCATCTTTAATTACTTGGAAAACACCATTAGTATTAGCAGTTTCTGACTTCACTGGCTAATAGAGATCATCTGTTAATCAACACACCTAATTAGTTTGTTCAATCCACCCAACATTACAAGAAGAAAGCACTATTATTACTTCCATGTTCTAAGTCTGAACAAAAACCCCAGGGAAAGAGTAGAAGAATAATTAAGCTTGCCTCAGTCTGTGTCCAGTGTCTTTGCTTACATCAAATCTTTTGTCTGCAAGAGAAACTGAGGCTTTCTGGCTTTCTTGGATGCACTGTGAAATGCCTAGCACTGATGATTGGCTTTTTTTTTTTTTTTTTTTGGTGCTGGGGTTGAGACCCAGGGGCACTTAACCACTGAACCACATTCCTAAGCCCTTTTTACTCTGAGACAGCATCTCACTAAGTTGCTTAGGGCCTTGCTAAATTGCTGAGGTTGGCCTTGAACTTGAGATTTCCTGCCTCAGCCTCCCAAGCCACTGAGATTACAGGCATGCCTCCCCATACCCAGCTGATCACTGGCAATTCCATAATTTGTTTTTTGTTTATTTGTTTGATTTTGGGTGTTTTGTTTATGTCAGGGATTTAACTCAGAGTCACTTAGGTGCTTAACCACTGAGCAACAACCCTAGCCCTTTTTTTACTTATTTTCTCTTTTAATTTTTTTGAGACAGGGCCTTGCTAAGTTGCTGAGGCTGACTTTGAACTTAGAATCCTCCTGCCTCAGTTTCCTGAGCTGCTGAGATTACAGGCATGCACCACCACAGTGTGACTGCAGTTCTATAATTTGAATCTGGAATGTCCACCATAGGCCCACATGTTGAATGCTTAGTCACCATCCAGTGGCACTATTGGCAGTAGAGGAACCTTTAGGAAGTAGTACCTAGTAGAAGGAAATTAGATGACCGGGGACATGCCCTTGAAGAGGATATTGTGACCTGGTCCTTTCCTCTTTCTCTTCTTGCTTCCCATACAAATTGAGGTGAGTAGCACTGCTCCAACACACGATACTGCAATGATGTACTGCCTTGCTCCACAGGCACCAAAATAATAGAGCCAATGACCATGAACAAAAAGATGCTTATACTCTTTTTTTTTAATTTTTACAGACTGCATTTTGTTTGTTTGGTTTTTGTTTTTGGTTTTTTTTGTTTGTTTTTTGTGGTGCTGGGGATTGAACCCAGGGCCTTGTGCTTGTAAGGCAAGCATCCCCAGCCCTCAGACTGAATTTTGATTCATTGTACACAAATGGGGTACAACTTTTTGTTTCTTTGGTTGTACATGATATAGATTCACACCATTCGTGTAATATACATGTACATAGGGTAATGATGTCTGTCTCATTCCACCATCTTTCATACCCCCACCCCTTCCCCCCTCTCATTTCCCTCTGTGTAATTCAAAGTTCCTCCATTCTACTCTTATCCTCACCCACCACCCCCATTATGTATCCTCATTCACTTATCAGGGAACACCTTTACTCTTTGTAGGTTGATTTCTCTGGTATTTGGTTACAGTGAGGGAAAACTAATTAACATGGGCAGTTTCCTCAAATCTCCAAATTCATCATCAAAAGGGTGATCAAGGCAATATGTAGGATTTTGGCCCATGATGGAGTGACAGTTCTCATTCCTGGTTATAAGTGACAACATGCAGGCCAGTAGCACGGGCAAGATGGTACTGCCTGTGACTGAGCTGAAGTCAACTCTAAGTTCTCTAAGGTCTTGGGGAACCAAAATGACCCACTCTTTGGTTTGTCCAGAGACAGTGAGCAAGGTGAGTTTATTGAAAGGCAGCAACCTGCAATATGAAAAGAAGCACTGTTTGAGCAGAATTGAGGAGGTACGCTGGAACTCAGAGCAAGGCTACTCCCAATGGGTGATTCTAGGATTTCCCCAGCATATCCATGACTCCCAGCTTCAGATCCAATCTCAGGGTGTCTTCCCTAGTCACAGGTGCCACATAGAAGATTCCAAGGTGAGTAAGGTTCTCAACAGGAGTGTGACCTTCTACCTTTAGGATATCAACTGACTTCCAGCCTTTCCCATGCAAGCTACTGAGTTGAACCAGATGATAACATTTGAGGACTACATTGACTTTTGGGGGACTGTGGCAATCTACACCTGAAGGTATTATAAGAGAAGGTGTGAGACCTTTGAGTGGCCAGCTCCTCCAGAAAGTTGTCAGGGAAGTGCAGCAAAGTCCTTCAAGTTCTGTACAGATATGTTAGTTCCTCTTAGGAAGTGTCTCCTCCCACAACCTGTCCACAAATTGCCTTTGAGATCAGTTTTGGGCACTGTTCCTTCCGGGTCAGCTATTTTGTTCCCTGAGTATGTGAGTACCTGGAAATGGCATTCACACGGGGTCTGTGTCCCCATGTTGCCTGGAAGAGTTCAAGGATATGGTTCTCAATCATGAGATGCACTGTAGATGAGGCAGGGATAAGGCAGGCCACGAGCCACAATGGAGCCTATGGAGGCACAGGCACCAGTTCAATTTGCAACCTCCCCTTGGGGGATGAAGAAGGTCTCCCAGCCTTGGGGCTGATGGAGGATGCACTTTATAGAGGATGGAATCCATATTCTTCCCAGAACCAAACTGGGAGAATGGGGCCCCATCCAGGAATCCCTGCTTCCCATAAGCAGGTAAAGAATGTATTTCCACCAAAAAGACAGACACACACATACATACACACACACACACACACCCACCACAATACACCATATACTTGATAGGCATTATAAATACTTGCTAAGTTTAGTTTCAAACACATTCTCCTAAAGATGCAAAGGCCAGCCTTGAACTTGAAATCATCCTGCTTCAGCTTACAGAGTAGTTGGTGATTCCACATGGGCATCACTGCACCCAGCTCCCCATTGATATTTCTTATAAATTATTTGATTATTTACATATGTGCCTATTTCTTTTTAGGTGACACTATAATTGTGTATACTTACGCAGTACAATGTCATGTCTCTACACATGTATACATTATGTAATGATCAAACCTGGGTAATTAGCATTCTATCCACCTTAAACATTGTCATTTCTTTATTGTAAAAAAAACTTAAAAGCCTCTCTTGTAGCATACGTCTGACTTTAAGTTCTTTTCTCTTTTTTCATATTAATGTCTCTATACAAATACATCATGTTAGTTACTTAGAGACTTCAGTTAAGGTGGAACTTTCCCTACAGAACCCTCTTGGCCACTGTACATTTTCATAATGAAGAAACAGAAGGGTGAAACCTGAATGCCTTTCCTATACCAAATTTGCCCTATGTACCTTTCATAAAAAGGGTTTCTAATTTCGGAATATTTACATTAATGCTTATATTTTTAATGTCCTTGTGAATCACACAATCCACCCAGCACTGCTTCCGCTTCCATTATTTCTACATTCCCAATGAATGATATTACAGGACAAGGCTTCTCTTCTACTTCCCCTTTTTCTGGCTCCTTCCCCAGCAACAGCCAGAGGTGGCAGGACTCTGGAGACTCATCCCTGGGTGCCTCCTGCGCAAGTGCAGATGCCCCAGTGGAAGAAGCCCTCCGCCCTCCCCCTCCACACCACGCCCACCCAGGGCGGTGCCACGGCCAATGCAGGCGCTCAGAGCCTCGCTGTGGGGTCTGCAGGGGTAGGGACACTGCTCCCTGCCCTCCATTAGTGGTTGGTTGCGCAATGCGGTTCTTTTCTATGAGAATGCGTTTTCTCCAGAGTCATTCTGCTTGCTGACCAACATGTTACCGCTGCTGGCAGGCCTGGTAATATTTATTCTTGCTTTTAAAAAAATTTTTGGCTTGCAAATGTCTCTAACACTTGTATGCACTTTCCTTCCTCCTCCCTTCCTTCTTTCCTTTCTTCCATTCTTTTCTGTCTTCTTTTTTTTGTTTGTTTTTGATCACCTAGACATCATCTACAACCACATTCATTTTTAGTATTATGTATTAATGCCTTTCATTTGTCTTTTAAAATTTAGTGAATGTATAATCATTTTTCAAAATCTCTTTCCAATCATCTTCATTCTTTCCAACTTCACTCCTTAATATTGGCCTGGGGGGTCTAAATTTTTAGAGAAAGTAGGTGTTTTCCAGAAACTTCCTCTGAATTTCCTCTTGTTGAAAAGGAGAGGGACAGAGACTGTTCTGGGAGCCATAAGGCAAAATCTGCTCAGAATCTCATGATTAAGAAGATTGTGGAAATTGTCATTGTATCACTGACTTTGTTGTTATTGGGAAGGTACACAAAGACATAATTTTTTATGGACGGAACACTCAGATTCCCATCGTGAATGCAGAAACACACCACTTTGTTACCCTTTGAATGCTAATTTGTATTTTTTATTTACTTCTTGTCAAAAAGCTAGAGATTTTGATTCCTTCCATATTGGTTTTGTAAATATTTGTGATATTTCCTTTTACTGATGAATCATAATATAGATGTATTATTTTCTTATTCTTTGGTGAGTGATTTTTGAATTTTTTTTTCATTTTTCAATGAAGTAAAACATGCCAATCACAAAATGCTTGCATACATGTGCTAGAGAAAGCACATAATTTTTGTACTACTGGCTTTTAAAAAATGAAATTGCAGGGCTGGGGGAGAGCACTTGCCTCGCATGTTTGAGAAACTGGTGTTCAAATCTCAGCACTGCATATAAATAAATAAATAAAAATCCATTGACAACTAAAAAATATTTTTAAAAATGAAATCACAATCTTTATTTTATCATCTAAGGTAATATTTTTTTAAAAAGTTCACGTTGTGACTTTTTCCAATTTTAATTTACTTTGACTGAGTCAGTAGTTTCCCCACCCTCCTATTATTTAACTTATCTGTTCAGGTCCATCATTTCAGGGGGAACCTTTGACAGCCTTTTGATAGTTTATGAGTGAATAGATATTAAGTGTCCCGACTAGTGCAGATGGTATTAATCAATCTGAGTTGAACAGGAATTATCTCACTTGAAACCACCAAGGTGCAAAAATGTAAGAAGTTAGGAAAAAAATTATGGCTTGAACCTGCACACTAGGGCTCATGTAGGGCCCACAATGCTGAGGACACTAATGCCAGTATGACTTTGTTGAAACATTCTCTAGTGGAGGAAGATTCCACATGGTGTGTCTGAGAGTCAAGAGCATGGACCTGCTGTACGAGTAATACTGCCCTCAATCTAATGATCTACAAAATATTCTGGGGCTGGGGATATAGCTCAGTTGGTAGAGTGCTTGCCTTGCAAGCATTAAGGCCCTGGGTTCAATCCCCAGCACCGCAAAAAAAAAAAAAAAAAAAAAATATTCTGGTGAGGAGGCATTTGCTTAAGATTTACGAGAAGATTTATGATAAATGCTCAAGATTTATGAGATATTAGCCACAAATACACCAACACAACTGACATTTTATAGTTATTTTTACTGTAATTCAATTGATGGGCTTTTTTTTTTTCATCAATTAATGCTGCAGTCAGCCACTCTGGGCATCAATACTATATTCAGATAATTTCAAGATTAAAAAAATTTCTTGGTAAAAAATGAGCCTGTACAGCTTGCTTCACCAAAGCGCGCATGCCAGTCTTTTGTGGTATCCCCATTTCAGCATATTCTGCTCTTTTGAAGCAAGTCAACAGGATCAGCCCACACTCAGACGAGAGGATTCTACAAGGAGGTGAGGTTTCAGAAGCTGTCCATCACAGTCCCCATCCAAGCTCTTAAGCAGTTCACCTCTCTGCTCCGCCCTGCTTATTCCTTCCCAAGTGTACTGAAATTTAATAACATGCTAAAAATGTGGCATTGTAATGGGATAGCAAATCTCGGCACTAATTTAAGTGTCTTTTATGAGACCCAGGATTTCGGCAATGCTGAGTGAGGGAAGTGTTAAGGCTAGAAGTGGGAGCAGTACGTGTTTATGTGGATGAACAAATTTATCTGGCATGTGAAATCCCAATAAAATTGACATGAAATAAAAATTTCATGCCTTGCCCATGAAATAAGATTAAAAGAAATTTCTGATTTAAAACAAATGAATTTAACTACAGTGATGCAGCCACATCAATGTTCATAGCTGCTCAATTCACATTAGCTAGATTGTAGAACCAACCTAGATGCCCTTCAATAGATGAATGGATAAAGAAACTGTGGTATATATACACAATGGAATATTACTCAGCCATAAAGAAGAATAAAATTATGGCATTTACAGGTAAATGGATGATTTTGGAGACTGTTATGCTAAGTGAGATTAGCCAATCCCCAAAATCCAAAGGCCAAATGCTCTCTCTGATAAGTGAATGAAGATGCATAATGTGCGGGGGGGAAGGGTGGCAAGAATGGAGGAAGGATAGAGAGCATAGAGGGAAGGGAGGGGTGGAGTAGGGGTGGAGGGAGCAAGAATAATAACAGAATGTGTGACAGACAACATTGCCCTGTGTACATGTATGAACGCACAGATGGGGTGACTCTACTTTGTGTACAACCAGAGAAACAATAGCTGTACTCCATTTGTGTTCAATGAATCAAAATTAAATAAACTAAAAAAATTAATTAACTAATTAATTAACAAAATAAAAATAAATTTAACAATGAGCCTGTAATCTTCACTTTAACATAATTTCACTTCATATGTATAATGCTACAATCTATGCAAGCTAACTAGCTGTAGAATTTATGTAATAAAGGACAGAGGTAAATTGATTCCCAAATATAAAGAAAACTGGAGATTTCCAGGGAAATAAAAATAGGATATATAAACCTTACTGATTTTAATTTGCTTACATTGATATTTGTGTTCTGTTCCTACACATGGAAAGCTCTCTCTACTCAAATTATTTATTTCATAATATAGTAAGTTGATCAGCTACACATAACGACAATCGTAGGAAAGGCAGGTCAGGATTCCCGTGGAGTGATTCAACTGACTGACATCATTTGCATCATCTGTAAAGTGTATCCTTTCATCTTTGGACTTGTTGAAAGATAACTGTGTCATGCAAAGACCTCTGTCTTTTTTGCAATTAGGAACAAGGTCAAAGGGTTGAAGGCCAAGTTCATTCAAGTACCTCCTCTAAGTTTTTGCCTTTTTCTTGTGGACTACTCCTGTACTTCTGTGCTGTGTCTCATTAAATGGTAGCACATAACAACCCTGTCTTCATGGAAACTGGATTGATTGATATCTCTCTCTTGCGTGCTGGCTTCTCTCTCTCCATCCCCCTCTCTTTCTCTCTTTCTCATGTGCTAATGTAAATCTTGAGTTATCCATTACCAATGCCTATATTACTTTTCTCTTCTGCTTCTGGAAATTTCTGGACTCCTATAGATGGAAGGCAATGTAACATCCCAAGTAGTCTTTCCAACTTTATGTGAACCTAAAACATGGTCAGTAGTAAAAAGCTGATAACAGAAACATGAAGAGTCAATGGTGTGGCTTTCATGGTTCTACTACTTATTAGATATATCCCTACTAGCCAGTTATTAAATATCTGATTACATGAATTTGGGGATTAGCTCAGTAGTCGAGTGCATACCTCTTTTGTACAAGGTCCTGGGTTTAATCCCCAGCATGACAAAAATAAATACTTACCTGATTTCATTATACATTCCATGGCAATGTAGCAGGTATGTAGGATAAAAATGCATTAATAACAATAGTATATACTTATGCTGAATAATTCTTGTTATCATTTTCTGAGGAGTTATTTCTCTTAAGTTGACAAGCAGCAGAGCACAGAAACAATGCCACACAGAACAAATGATGTACCTTCTTTACCTGTCCTCAACTTGACTAAATACCACTTGATTCTGGATGGTAGAATCAAGAAAAGGAATGAAGAAAGGAATTTGAAGAGTCACCTGGTCAGGTGGGCCTTGGGATTTTGGTTGTGACTTCATACATAAAGAAGTTACTGCCAAAAAAAAAAAAAAAAAAAAAAAAAAAAAGATGATTCATGGAGTTCTTTCCAAAAGACAAAACCTACACTAAGACTCAGTTCCCACACACCAACCATGCAGGGATAGCATTCTTGGACAGCATCCACATACATTCTGAACAATGTAGGTACTGGCATATATTAACTATAGAGCTAATATCCACATGGATTATCACCTCTGCACCTCAAAATATCACATCAGGACTCTGCTATATTACAGATCAGAAATGCAAGACAGAATAGGTTTAAAAATTGACCCAAAGCCAAACAGAAAATAGTAGAAATAGGAAACAGCTCCTTGCAGAATAGGATTCTGCAAATCCTATTCACTTAGCAAGGAATCTGTCATTTTAATGACCCCTCTGGTTCCCTTACTGTAAGGCTCCTCATTCTATTCTGTTGTCCTTCAGCAGTACATTCTTCCAACATCACACTGAAACAAATGCCTTAATATCTAACACATACCCCCTATGGCTTGACCAAGATAAACATCCAACTGTCAGATTTACTTTTATATAGAATATGGCCTCAAGTTGTTGTCCATAATACCAAGTGGCACCCCCCACACCCAAAATCAAATGAGCCATTTTGTGGTTGTTCACTAAACCTTTTTTTTTTTTTTTTTTTTTTTGCTTTGCTGGGCACAGAACCCAGGACCACATGCATGTGAGGCAAGCACTCTACCCCTGAGGTATATCCCCACCCCCTGATATACCAAGATTTTAAAGTAAAATATGAAGTCCAAAGTGCTCTCCCCTCAACAAAAAAATCATACAAGATGATGGCATTGTCAAAGATTAAAAAAAATAAAAGTCAGACACTAGCTAACGTGGTAAGGACATATTTTAATTAGTAATGGCTATTGCAATAGAAAGGAAGTTCCAAGGGGAACTGAAATCAATTTTGATTTGTGCAGAGGTGAAAGGATATTTTAAAGAGAGAATAAGGAGGCTGAGTCAGGAGAATCGCAAGTTCAAAGCCAGCCTCAGCAACTCTGCGAGGCCCTAAGCAACTCAGTGAGACCCTGTCTCTAAATAAAATACAAAATAGGGCTGGGGATGTGGCTCAGTGGTGGAGTGCCCATGGGTTCAATCCTCAGTACCAAAATAAATAAAAAAAGAGAGAGAGAATAAGGGAAAAGGTGGAGGGGAGGCAGGGAGGCTTTAGCAGAGTCATGAAAGTGAAAATTACAAAAGGCTGGCCAATTTACATGGTTAGGCTGTCTTCTAGCTGACAGTTATTGAAGAAAGGACTCTATCTTCCCAATGAGACTGGGGAATGGAGTTGCTGTTCTTCCTAATAGTTGCATTTCAAAGCAGTTGGTTTCAGGACAATCTTGAAAGAAACATATGCATCACAAAGAGACAAAAGGAAAGATTAAGGATTTTAATCACTTTTAAACCTTTTCTTTGTAAATGAGGTAAGGAGGTGTTACAGAGCTGCTATAGTTAGGTGTTAACTACAATAAATTCTTTTGGAAGCCTTTAATCATCCTAGAGTTGTGCCCTCAACTCTTAGAAACTGTGTTACTGTTTGGTTGAGTATTTAATGTGGAGGGAAAAGAGTGGATAAAATAACTTATTGATTCTGTCAGTTTTGTAATTCAAATTTAAAACCTATTCTAGAAGAGAGCTCAGAGGACCCAAATACAGTTTGATCAAGGAGAAAATATTTGGCAATATCAAAATAATATTGGATCCTGAAATTTTTATTTTTATTTTTATTTGTTTATTTGTTTGTTTATTTATTTATTTTGGTACCAGGGATTGAGGCCAGGAGTGCTTAAACCACTGAGTCACATCTGCAGCCCTTTTTTATATTTTATTTTGAGACAGGGTCTCACTAAGTTGCTGAGGCTGGCTTTGAACTTGTGATCCTCCTGCCTCAGCCTCCAGGGCCACTGGGATTATAGGCATAAGCCACCATGTCTGGAGGATCCTGAATTTTATATGTTATATCACTGACCCTGAATAGCCAAAACAATCTTGAAAAAGAAAAAAAAGAAGGAGTTTCATACACCCTGATTTCAAAATCTTTTACAAAATTATAGTAAGCAAAACAATGTGGTTTTTTGATAAAGTCAAGTAAATTGACCAATATAATTGTATAGACATCCCAGAAATAAATCCTCACATATACACTCAATTTCCATATTTTTCAATATATCATAAAGTTATACACATAAAGAGATTCGTGATTCTTCTTTATTTTATCATAAAGTTTAATCATGGTTCAGAAAAAAATTGAATAACTTTCTCTGAAAAAATATGTTGACTCTGTGTAGACTGCAGTTATTGGGGTTGAGGGCAATGGTAACTTAAATTACCCTATTTTCTATTCTGAAAATGACAAAAAGTCCCATTTCCAGTCTGACTATAAAGATACATGAGCCTCAGAATGGCTGAGAATAAATAAAAACCAAGGAAGGCAAAAGCTGTAAAGCTAAAGGGCATGCAATAGGCTCTACGAGAAAAGTCTCAGAAATACCCAAAGTGGCAACAAGGAACATTTGGCTGGAATTTGACATTCTTTTCAGTCATCTTTGTCTTTTGCTCCTTGTTTAAGGATGTGCGTGAACTCAATGTCATTGAAATTCCCCTTTTTTGTCAATAGGGGCTTCTCTGTACAGCTCATCCACTCCCTCATCTGTAAACTGATCACCCACAGTGGTCAGCAGCTCTCTCGGGTTATCCTCCTGAGTGGTGCCAGTAGCTTCTTCATCAAAGCAAGCAAAAGCATTTCTGATGACATCTTCAGGATCTGTGCCATTTAACTTCTCACCAAACATGGTGAGGAACATGGTGAAACTGATGGGCCCTGGAGCCTCATTTGTTATGTCATCCAGGTATTCGTCAGTTGGATTTTTTTCCCCAGTGAGGCAAGCATATCATGCAAATCTTCCTCGTCAATGAAACTGTCTCTGTTCTGGTCAATCATGTTGAAGGCCTCTTTGAACTCCTGAATCTGTGATTGGTCAAACACAGCAAACACATTGGATGTTGCACGCTGAGGGTGCTTCTTGGTGGTCTTGGTCTTTGCCCTTTTGCTCAACACGTTGGTGGTTAAATCCCTACACAGCCACGAGAATCAAGCACCTCAGCGAATCCCTCACTGCCTCTATCACCACCCTCCTACCCCAGAGCTGCTGAAGACCAACACTGATTAACCGTATTTGTTTACAGATTTTTTCACATATTTTTGGAAATCCGATTGATAGACGCATTCCTTAGAAAATTGTCTGTACTTACAGTTTTTTCACATGATCAATGATTTACATAAAGCATAAGTTAAATCCTTAATCTAGACTAACTGGAACTTTTCAAAACTCCTCAGCTCCATTGCAAGTAAACAGATAGTTCTTTTCATAGGTATAAAATAGGAATGTCATTCAGATGAATTTTTATTTTAAACTGCTGAAATTATAAAGATACACAATTACCAGATAATGATTTGTACTGTATTGTTTTTTCAGCAGTATGTTTTCTTTTTATATTTATTTGTTCTTTGTAGTTATACATAGCATTAGAATCCATTTTTATATAATTATACACACATGGACTATATCTTATTCTACGTTGGATCCCATTTTTGTGGATGTACATGATGGTGGGATTCACTGTATTGTTCTCACATATGCATGTGGAAAAATTATGTGAGATTCATTCCACTGTCATTCCTTCCCCCACCCACCCTGCTTCCCTCTATTCCCCATTGTCTCATCTACTGTGCTTCTAGTCTTCCCCTCACCCCACACTCATTGTGTGTTAACTTCCACATATCAGAGAAAACATTTGACCTTTGACTTTTGGGTACTATTTTATTTTTCTTAGCATGATAATCTCCAGTTCCATCTATTTACTGGCAAATGTTCTAAAGTCATTCTTCTTTATGGCTTAGTAATACTTCATTGTGTATGTATAACACATTTTCTTTATCCATTCATCTGTTGAAGGGCATCGCTGTTGGTTCCATAGCTTAGGTATTGTGAATTAAGCTTCTATACACATTGATGTGTCTGCATCACTGTAGTGTGCTGACTTGAAATTCTTTGGGTATATACTGAGGGGTGGGATAACTGGGTAAAAATGGTGGTTCCATCCCAACTGTTCTGAGGAATCTCCATACTGCTTTCCAGAGTGGAGTCCCACCAGCAATGTATGAGTGTACCTCTTTCCCCACATCTTTGCCAACATTTATTGTGACTCTTACTCTCCAACATATTGACTCAAGAACTGACTTGACTCCTAAAGTTCAAGAATTAAAATCAATAATCAAAAAAAAAGGGATGACATCAAACTAAAAAGCTTCTTCACAGAAAAGGAAGCAGTCAAAATCATGAAGATTGAGCCTACAGAATGGGCAGGAATCTTTGCCACCTGCATCTCAGAGCATTAATTTCCAAGATATACAAAGAACTCAAGAAACTTATAACACACTCCAAAACAAAACCCCAATGAATAAATGGACAAGGAACTGTACTGTATTCTTATTCAATTCAGTATCACAGTATTTTTTCTTTGTAGAACTGGGAATGAAGCCCAAGGCCTCCCACATGCTAGGCAAGTTCTCTTCCACTGATCTACACTCTAACCCCAATGTCACGGTCATAAATCAATGCAGATCATTTGTATTAATTTCCTGGTGAGACAAAGAAGAACAAAGACAAAGACAAAGAACAACAAACAAAAATCCTATTTCTGAGGGTGTTATTTTCTCCCATGATAAAGGAAGCTGCTTTCTGTCTAATAAAATATGGCCTTGAAGATTGGTTTATTTGATTTTTTGGAGGAAAAAAGATATTTTAAAAACAAATCCAAGAGTAAGACTTGGTCGGGTGTGGTGGCGCACACCTGTAATCCCAGCAATTTGGGAGGCTGAGGCAGGAGGATCGTGAGTTCAAAGCCAGCCTCAACTTAGTGAGGCCCTAAGCAACTCAGTGAGACCCTGTCTCTAAATAAAATACAAAATAGGGCTGGGGATGTGGCTCAGTGGTTAAGCGCCCCTGAGTTCAATCCCCGGTTCCAAAAAAAAAAAAAAAAGTTAGACTTGCTTGAATGCAGTCTGCAGTCTACTTATACTGAAAGAATATTTATATACTGTTCAAAATAGAGCAAGAATTTCTGTAGAGAAATTGTTTCCTTCTACCTTGCATTCCCTAAAATATGTTCAAGAATTAAATATTATGAGTTAGAGATGTAGCTCAGTGCTAGAGCATTTTCCTAGTATGTATCAGGCTCTGGGTTCTATCTTTAGAACTGCAAAAAATAATACTTTCATTTATTTGTGTTCTTAGGAAATGATTTAGCATTTCTCTCCCATTTCTGTAAACAATATTATTAATAACCATAAATTTCTTAGAATGCAAAAGTATAAGTTTGCAGTGTACCAGATAAAATGCAGGATAAACAGTTATATTTGAATTAAAAACCAATTATTATTACTTGTCAAGAATTACTTTGCCAACATATAGTAATTATATATATTTAAGGGGTTGTTCAACCCAGGGCTACAAATGCCTCAAGAATACTGTTCTTACTGATCAAAATGAAAGAACTCAGGGGACTCAACAGAGAAAGTTTGAACATTTCATTGCTCGTCATTGTTGGCATACGAGGATACAGAGGAGTGTCCCTCCATGCCCACAAGCAGGGGAAATACGTAACATAAGTTGTGTGCCCACTGCACAGATGGATTTCTTCAGATGTCATATGAGTACATTCTTTCACTTTACAACTAAGGTCACTCTGTTTTCATCTTCACCTAAAGATTAGAGACAAGGGAAGTGAGCAGTTTCCCCTCTCTATTTCCTTCCTTATCATGGTCTTTAGTGTCCTCTGTATCTCACTGCCCAGACCAACAAGACTTCCTAGGCACTGAGTGTTCACATCAACAGAGGTAGAGTATGATTAGTCCATATGTGTATATGCTACATAATGATCTAATCAGGGTAATTAGGATTTCTATTTCCTAAATCATTTATTTGTGCTGGGAACCTCAAAATCCTCTCTTCTAATATTTTATAAAAGGTATACTGTTTTGATAGTTATAGTTACTTAACTGTGCTGTAGAACATTAAAACTCATTCCTGTGTTGCTGCATTTTGATATCTGTTATCCAGCCTCTATCTATTTCTTCCACCTATCCTTCATAACCTCAAGTGACCATTATTCTACTCTGTACTTCCCTGAAATCAACTTTTTCATTTCCACATACAAAAGGGAACAAGTGGTATGCAGCACTTGGCTTATTTCACTTAAACACAACGTCCTTCATTCATCCATGTTACCACAAATGAGAGGATTTCATCCTTTATCCATAAGGATAAATAATATATTGGGATATATACACATGCATATATCCCAGGATAGATGCATATATCCCAAGACTTTTATATATAATAAAATATTAAAATTTATATATGTAAAACATTTTTACCCATTCATTTTCCATAATGGCTGTACTAATTTGTGGTCTTACCCAGTATATAAAGTTCTCCTTTCTCTGAATTTATTTTTTATAATAGCCATTGTAACGGGTTTGAGAAGGTAGCTCATTG
Source organism: Glaucomys volans (assembly GCA_020662805.1). NCBI lineage: Eukaryota > Metazoa > Chordata > Mammalia > Rodentia > Sciuridae > Glaucomys > Glaucomys volans. The sequence goes on from JAJEJO010001276.1 coordinate 65,398, forward strand.
TGGTTGTAATTCTCAATCCCATGATGATTAATAATGTTGGTCATGTTTTCATAACTTGTTAGCCATTTTATATTGTTTTCATAATTATTTACTCAGATCATATGTAATCAAATGATTTTTGTAAGAAGGTCAAAAGCACTGAATTTAGAGAAGGCAATCTTTTCAACAAATGGCATTGAATGTGTCCCTCAAAGTTTCATGAGCTGGGTTGGGGGCAGTGGTGCACGCCTGTAATCCCAGTGGTTCAGGAGATTAAGGCAGAAGGATCAGAAATTCAAAGCCAGCTTCAGCAACTTAGTAAGGCCCTAAGCATCTCAGTGAGATCCTGTTTCAAAATATTTACACATATATTTACATAAGTGTATATATGTATATATATACACATATATATGTGTGTGTATACACATATATTTATATAAGTGTATATATAAATATATTTATAGAAAAGGGCTGGGGATGTGGCTTAGTGGTCAAGCACCCCTAGGTTCAATCCCAGGTACAAAATATGTTTCCTATGATGAAAGCTTGAACCCCCTATGTGGTACTATTTGAGAGCTGGGGTAACCTTAAAGAAGTGGAGCTTAGTGAGAAGTAATTAGGTCACTGGGGACACTTCCCTTAGAAGATGTTAATGTAATTCTTACAAGACTTTACTTAGTTTCCATGAGAGAAAGTGGCTGGGGTTGTGACTCAGTGGTTAAGCGCCCCTTGGTTCAATTCCTGGTACCAAAAAAAAAAAGTTAATTAAAAGAAAAGAGCATGGTGGTGCAGGCCTATAATTCCAGTGGTTCAGGAGGATCACAAGTTCAAAGTCAGTCTCAGCAAAAGTGAGGCTCTAAGCAACTCAGAAAGACTCTGTCTCTAAATAACGTACAGAATAGGGCTGGAGATGTAACTGAGTGGTCGAGTGTCCCTGATTTTAATCCCCAGTACCCCCAGCCTCTTAAAAAACCTAACTCCTGAATGTCTTTGCTAGTCCTATCATATGAACTTCCACTACTGTGGTGCATCACCATGAGGTCCTCACCGGAGGAAGAACAGATAGGACTGCCTGATCTTGCATTTTCAGCCCCCAATATTATTAGCTTTATTTATGAAGTACACAGCTTCATGTATTTCATTATATAAACAAAAAGTGGACTAGGTCACCCACATAATGAATGCTTGCCTACTTCCCCTTCACTTGACAGTTATTGGCTCTTTCTGAATGAAGACTCTTAAATGGGAGGAAAATCACTTAGCAAGATATATAACTAAAAATTTTAATGGGCAGGAGAGAAGCAAACTCTAAGTCCAGTATATATTATTTGCCCAGAGTAAAAGTATATAGGAACTGAGTAGTCAGGGGATCAGTTTCTAAAGTGAGATGATGAGTTAATTATTAGAGCATTGTATGAGTTTCTTAAGCCTGCCCTAACAAAGCACCACAGACTGGGAAGCTTAAACAGCAAAAGTTTATTTCTCATAGTTCTAGAGGATGGAAATCCAAGATTAAAAGTGTTGATAGGTTTGAGTTCTGAAGCCTCTCTCCCTGGCTTGCAAGTGACCATCTCAAACTGTGTACTCACGTGTTTTATTCTCTCTGTTCACACCTCTCTGCTATCCATTTGTATATCCAATCTTTCTCTGTTTTTATTCCTTCCCTCTGGGTAAAGGACAATACATGTGTCACATGAAGTTCTTCAGGAGATGAAGGTCAGGAAAAGATCAGATAAATCTTCTTACCTGTATAGTTTTCCTCTGATACATTCAATTTAAAATACTGAGTGTGAGCTGGGGATGTAGTTCAGTGGTAGGGTGCTTGCCCAACATGTTTGAGACCATGGATTCAATTCTCAGTACCACAAAATAAAAACTAATAATAAAATAACAAAAAATGAAATTCCAAGTGTGCCAAGATGCCATATTTCTTGTATCCCATCAGCATCAACATGCAGATTTTGCCCATAGCATAAATATATACTTCAAGATTACTGAAGAAAAAGAAGCACTATCCAAGAAGTAATGATGTCCAAGGGTCATGAAGCAGGAAGAATGATCTGTTCTTATAACTATGAGTAGGAATTGGGGCAAAAGATAAGGTTGAACCTGTAGCTCGTACTCTTGCCCTTTTATCTTTTTGCAGGAGGAATAAATTGAAAAAAAATCTGTGAGAAGGAGCTAATCATATTTTTCATATTTGGGAAGCTCCTAGTATAAGAAAAAGACTGTGTGGAGATTGATGCAATAACCCTTTAGTTTTTAAATTGATTTTATTAAGCAAAATTCATTATTTTTCAGTAGGCAGTTCAGTAAGTTTCAGCAAGTACATACTATCATGCAGCCACCACCAGGCTTCCTTCATTGTACGCAGCCTGGGAATATCTTTTTAAAAAGACCTTATGCATCCAGGCTCTCTGGTGCCATGCTCCTATAAAACACAGATTGACAATTTAGTGACCTCCCCACCCCACTCCTCTCAGGATCTCAATTGATCCCTATCTATAGTATAGAGGTTGGGCTGAGTATAGCCCAGTCAGTCTATCCTTGTCCTGAAACTACTGCTTCCGCTGGCATCAGAGTGCTTGTTGCTTAACCGATTTTTCTTTCAGTCATTGAGTCCAGGAACAAAAGTCACGTCCTGTGTGAACCTGGCTTACTTTTTTCTTTTTTCTTTTTGTGGTGCTGGGGATTGAACCCAGGGCCTTGTGCTTGACAGGTAAGCAGTCTGCAAACTGAGCTATAACCCCAGCCCGAACCTGACTTTCTTGATAACATCACAGATCCAGCTAGAATGATGGAATGCCCAGGAACCATTACAGAGATCCTAGTAACCTGTTACTCCCGATCCTCTCCCCGACAGGATGGAGAGCCTAAAGAAACACATTCAAATTAGAGTAAAGGGAACCTGTCTAGGATTCTGTGGTGGCCTTAACTGCAAAACCAACCCCCAGAATATGCACTCTAAAGGAAAAGGAGTAGTTGGGAACACTGAAATTGGTATTTCACAGGCACAGCCTGATCAGACAACTCTCTGATCTACCTCCATCTACACCAAGGTCAGTGATTCCCAACATGCACAGAAATGCCGTGTTTCCCTTGCATTGGAATGCAGAGTTTAGTGTCCATATTGCCACATTGAGAATACCATGCTACTAACAGGCTGTCTTGATGGCTGGTTGTTTTGTGAAACAGCTGTCCTTTTGTTCAACTGCTCCATTGGACTGAAAAACACCGTGTACATGTACAGTTCATCACGATCCACGAGTGAGTTCCCATTGGCATGTGGTTTAGGTAGTACAGGAGGCTGCTTGGTCAGAATGAAGTCCCATGGGATATCATAAATTCCTTTCTAGGGCAGCTACAGTAGTCTCAGTATCCTCTTGAGTGACATATTATTTGTCCCTTCCAAACAGCAGAGCTGTTAACATAGTCTCCTTGTTCTCGTACTAGAGAAACTTGAATAGTCCATTCATTTAGTAGCTGTTTCCCTGACCAGGTAGCTAGACCATTAGCAAATGTTCTCATGCACAGTGAAAATGTAGCAAGTAAGAGTGATGTGCATGGCCGTCACCAGTGCATACAGTTTATCTCAATGAGCAAAATATTCCGGTCAAAAAATGAGTACATATTGGCTGGATGGTAGCTGGCACCCAATGGGCCTCATATTCTGTTGTTTCTCAGAGTTGTCAGTAAACCATACCATACCATCTAGATATGACTCAGTTCTGGGCTCCCCCAGTATCCACAGGGGGATACTGTCTCTTTTGGAGGGTTAGCTATTTATTAGTGGCGCCGATCAGTCCCTTGAGGTTCTAGCTGGACTCAATGTTGAATATGCCATTTCCATTTGGTAACTAAACTCTATTGAGGCTGTCAGTTTTATTGGTGGGATTTGTGAGTACACATGTGAAAATGAACATTTGGGGTTGCAGAGTTGCATATTGTGTTCTGGCCATGAGAAATTCAGTCCCCATCAGGGTCCAATAGCAAGCAAGGAGTTGCTATTCAAAAGAGACATATCTGGTGGCTGCCTCAAGCAACTTAGATGTCTAAGATCTGAGACACTGGTGTACCCCAGTGGGGGTTTTCATTGCTGTATACTCCAATTAGAATACATGGAGATTGTAAACAACTGAAATCTCATCAAGCTATCAGGCTTCAAAGGTTTTAAAGTCAGTATCTAAGCCACTGCATGTTGAATAGCTTCCAAATTCTAGTGTTGCAAAGGGACACATTCATATCAGTGGCTTTGCTGATTATCTTGGCTACAGGGAACAAAACAACAAACACCCCAGGTAGGGTATATACTATCTTCAGGACCCAGCTTATCAGCTGTCTAACCTTTTTATTAGTGAGTGCCATGAGGGCTCTTCTTTTTTTGTTTTGTTTTTTGTTATTTGTTTTATTTTATTATGTTATTTTATTTTTTATTTTTTTGCGTGAAAGTTCAGTGATACCTGCCTGTAGTTCCAGCTACTTGGAAGTTGAGGTAGAAGAATCACTTGAGTCCAGAAGCCTAGACAATATAGAGACCCTGTCTCAAAACTTTTTTGTAGCTTGGGATATATTTTTGGCTTCTTGCCCAAATAGCTTTGGCACTCATGACTTCCGAGTACTAGAGGCCTCTAGCTAAACTGGACAATTACATGGCGTGTAGTAACATTTTTATCTGTACCAAAGAAGTCTTGAGTTAACAAAATATGGTCATCTCTCTGTATCCACAGATTCTCTGTTGGTGGATTCAACCAACCGTAGGTCAAAAATATTTGAAAGAAAATATTGTGTCTGTCTTGCACATATGCAGACATTTTTTTGGCACCATTTCCTGAACATTACATACCATTTACATTGTTTTGGGAATTATAAGTAATTATAATGTGCATGTTTGTTGTGTGTATATATGTTGGTCAGCTTTTAATCATTTTGACCAACATACCAAACATAAACAACTTAAAAGAGGAAAGATTCATTTAGGTTCACAGTTGAAGAAATTTCAGTCTGTGGGTGGGGGTCAGCTCCATTGCTTTGGTCTTGCAGCAAGGCAGAGCATTTTGGTGGAAGGGAGTAGCGGAGGAAATCTCTTTAACTCATAGAAGCCATGAAGCAGAGAAAGAAATAGGGCCAAGAACAAGATATATATAGTCTCCAAGGGCAAGACCTTAGTGACCTACTTCTTCTAACCATGCTTCATCTGTCTAAAGTTTCCAGTAAATTCATTAAGATTATTAATCCACCAAGTGGACTAATCCACTGATGAGGTCCAAACTCTCATGATTATTCCTATTATTATTCCAATTATTATTCCTATTATTATTCCTATTATTATTCCAATTATTATTATTCCAATTATTTCCTAAAAGCCCCACTTCTGGATATTGCTGCATTGGGGACCAAGCTTTGTGGAGACATTCCATATTCAAACCATAACAGTATATTACATGCAAATACTATATCCTCTATATGAACCTTCAGCATCTGCATATTTTTATATCCATGGAGTATTCTGGAACCAAGATATGAGTGTAATGTCTTCCTTTCCATTTGATATGCAATACCTCTTTGGTTAAATAACCTGGGGAGGGGTGGAGTAGTTTAGGTGGCAGGCAGGAATGAAAATGCCCCACTGTTATGACTCATTACCGTGTGGGTATATACCCTCAGTGGTGATGTTCTATGTACAGAACAATAGCAGAAATATCAATGGCTATATTGCACTTAGCAGTGAGAAACCTAATCACCAGCACATGAAGTGGCCCAAGTGGCCCATCCACAAGCAGATAAGCACTATTTGCAGGTATATCTCGTGACTTTTGTCCCAAAATATCCTGGTCTCATCAGTTTAATTTTTCACTTAAGGGGATCCCAAAATGTGGTCATGTGAATCCAGAATTCAGGAACTTAACAGAAGTCTGTATTGTCCTCATTTGTATAAGAGACAGGGTCTTGTAATGTTGCTCAGCTGAGAATTCCCCAAACTCCTCAGTTCAAGCTATCCTCCTGCCTCAGCCTCCTGAGAAAATGGAACTATAGGCACAAGTTGCCCTGCCTGGATCCCCTCTTATCTGGACAGGAACATAGGGTCATTGGCCTCCAGGGGGAACTTGAAGACCTTGGCTTCATTCTTACCTGTACTGTTCAGCCAGAGACTCTTAGGTCTCCAGTGTCCCTTTGTCAAACAAACGTACCAGTCAGGCCTTCTTCCATATCTGTACTTTTCATAGTGAGTTTCCCCATCTGTGATGGTCAACAGTGCACATGTTGTTTCCTTCTCATGCCTCAGGAGTACCCACTGAGCAAGCTCTTAGGATCTCATAATGAGTGATCACATAACTTCTCAACAACCAGATGATGGTCCCTTATTTGCACATTCCTTTCTCTCTGCCTTGGTCCATGGAGTCAGCTCATTTACATCTGTGAGGGGCAAGGTGACACATCCCTCTTGTCGCCATCCATCCTTATAACTCAGACAGCTGCATGTCCATATCCTAGATCCCCAGACTACCTCCACCTAGGTCTGGGTCCCCTCCCACATTGACAGAAAGTCATTGTTCTGTCAGACCAGACCCTGCTCACAGCACCAATATCGTCAATCAGCTTCACTCATAACAAATCCCAAGAAACGACTTTTAACCTATGAAAGAGCAGAGGTCATCACTGTGCCAACCAGTAGGAACAGGAGTCCAAACAATTTTGCCCACTGCATCCTGGGCTGCAGTTTTACTAATTACCTGAGTCTAGTGAGACAGAAAACACTCTCACACAATAATTTATGTGAAGCAGATGTATTATTTCAGATAGGCAGCAAGAGACAAAAATAAATAAAAAGAAAAAAGTAAAGAATATTGGGGAGTGACATTGGCCAAATCATATTGTTATTTTGTGTTCGTGTATGAATATGTAACAACAAGTCTAACCATTATGTCCAAATATAATGCACCAACAAAAATATGAAAAAATAAAATTTTTTAAAGCCTGGATTCCACTGTGGCACAGTCCTCAAAGTTTTCATCCATCTGAATACTGCCCAGAGTAGATGGAGTATTGTTATGAGACATGAGGTGTCCCCCAAAAGCTCATGTGTGAGACAATGCAAGAAGGTTCAGAGGAGAAATGATTGAGTTATGAGAATCTTAACCCAACCAGTGAATCAATTCCCTGATGGGATTAACTGAGTGGTAGCCAAAGGTACGTAGGGTATGGCTGGAGGAGGTGGGTCATTGGGGCAGATATTTTGTATCTGGTGAATAGAGACTCTCTCTGCTTCCTGATCATCATGTGAGCAGCTTCCTTCTGCCACACTCTTCATCCATGATGTTCTGCCACATCTTGAACCCCAAGGAATGGAGCTGACCTTCTATGGACTAAGACCTCTGAAACCATGAGCCCCAAAATAAACTTTTCCTCCTCTGAAATTGTTCTTGTCAGGTCTTTTAGTCACAGCAGTGAAAAAGCTTATTAACATAAGGATTGACTACAAGTGCCCCAATTCACTTACAGCTGGGGACCCCAAAAGCCAACATACCCTGTGTTATATACCTCAGGGGTAACACAACTCAGTGGGAAGCTTTGAAGAATATCCTGTTCCAAAGGGAGAAAGGAACAAAGCCCAGGCTGTCCCTGGCAGTTCCTCCCCACTATAGGATACTGTGTACCCAGTTCCTATAGTTATTCTTGAGGTCTATAAGTGAAAAACGAGGGAGAAGTGGGTCATACCAGGTCACCCATAGAACTGCCCTCCATTATCACCCCAAAAAGTTCTAGGCATTTCTTTGAAGTAATTCTTCCCTCTCAATTCGCCTTGATAGTTTTTTTTATTTATTTAATTTTGATTCATTGAACACAAATGGAGTACAGCTATTGTTTCTCTGGTTGTACACAAAGTAGAGTCACACCATCTGTGAATTCATACATGTACACAGGGCAATGATGTCTGTCACACATTCTGTTATTATTACCCCCCCACCCTGACCCTGACCCTCCCATCCCTCTATGCTATCTATCCTTCCTCCATTCTTGCCACCCTTCTACCCCACATTGTGCATCATCATTCACTTATCAGAGAGACCATTCAGCCTTTGGATTTTTGGGATTGATTAATCTCACTTAACATAACAGTTTCCAACATCATCCATTTGCCTACAAATGCCATAATTTTATTCTTCTTTATGGCTGAGTAATATTCCATTGTGTATATAAACCACAGTTTCTTTATCCATTCGTCTATTGAAGGGCATCTAGGTTGGTCCACAATCTAGCTATTGTGAATTGGGCAGCTATGATCATTGATGTGGCTGCATCACTGTAGTAATCTGATTTTAAGTCCTTTGGGTATAGGCCAAGGAGTGGGATAGCTGGGTCAAATGGTGGATCCATTCCAAGTTTTCTAAGGAATCTCCACACTGCTTTCCAGAATGGCTGCACCAACTTGCAATCCCACCAGAATTGTATGAGTGTACCCTTTTCCCCACATCCTCGCCAACACCTGTTGTTGCCCCTATATTCTTAATAAAAGACATTCTAATTGGAGTAAGATGAAATCTTAAGGTTAGCTTTGATTTGCATTTCTCTTATAACTAGGGATGTTGAACATTTTTTCATGAATCTGTTGATTGCTTGTAGATCTTCCTCTGTAAAGTGCCTGTTCATTTCTTTGACCCATTTATTGACTGGGTTATTAGTGCTCTTGGTGTAAAGATTTTTGAGTACTTTGTAGATTCTGGAGATTAGTGCTCTATCTGAAGTGTGTGTGGCAAAGATTTTCTCCCACTCTGAAGGCTCTCTCTTCACATTGCTGATTGTTTCCTTTGCTGAGAAAAAGCTTTTTAGTTTGACTCCATCCCAACCATTGATTCCTGCTTTTATTTCTTGTGCCTTGGGAGTCATGTTAAGGAAATCTGGTCCTAGGCCAACATGATGAAGATTTGGACCTATTTTCTCTTCTATTAGGTACAGGGTCTCTGGTCTAATTCCTAGGTCCTTGATCCATTTTGAGTTGAGTTTTGTATAGGGTGAGAGATATGGGTTTAGTTTCATTTTGCTGCATATGGATTTCCAGTTTTCCCAGCACCATTTGTTGAAGAGGCTGTCTTTTCTCCATTGTATGTTTTTGGCTCCTTTGTCAAGTATGAGATACCTGTATTTATGTGGGTTTGTCTCTGTGTCCTCTATTCTGTACCATTGATCTACCTGTGACCTCTACAATGAGAACTACAGAACACTAAAGAAAGAAATTAAAGAAAGTCTGAGAAGATAGGCAGAATTAATATAGGATAGGCAGAATTAATATAGTCAAAATGGCCATACTACTAAAAGCACTATACAAATTCAATGCAATTCCAATTAAAATCCCAATGACAGACCACGTAGAATTAGAGCAAGCAATCATGAAATTCATTTGGAGGAATAAGAGACCCAGAATAGCTAAAACAATTCTTAGCAAGAAGAGTGAAGCAGGGGGTATCACAATACCAGACCTTCAAATATACTACAGAGCAATAGTAACAAAAACAGCATGGTATTGGCGCCTTGATAGTTTTTGATATAATCAAGATAACTTGGCAGTAACTGATCACACCTAACTCAATAACTCTGACTTTTCTAGAATGTCAAATAAATGAAATATTTTATGCAATGTTTTGGGTCTGGTTTTTCCCTCTCTTAGAATCATACTTTTGAGATTCATGCATGCTGTTTCATGTATCAGTCATTTTTTCCTTTGTAATGCTGATTTGTATTCTATTGAATGAATGTGCTGTAATTTTCTAATCTTTCCCAATCGTAATCTTTTTACCACTTCAGTAGATGCCTGGGTTATTTAAAGATTTAGATTATTTCATTTCTCTTGGGAAAATACCTAAGACCATAGAATGCTGGATGGTATAATCACTATATGGTTTACTTCATAACAAACTGCTAAAATACTCTCCAAAGTCTCTGCCATTTTGCATTCTCAATAGTGAAATATGGGAATTCCAGTTGCTCCTCATACCAGCATTTTATTGTCAGTGCTTGGGGGTACAATTGTATAAATAATATATATAATAAGTAAAATAATATATAAACACTATATATGTATGTATACACACACACACACACACACACACACACACACACATATATATATATGCAGTGCTGGGAATGAAACCTCATACATGTGACTTAAACCACCAGTAAACTCCACTCCAAATTCTATATATTTTCATTTTTATTATACTAGTAAACATAGTAGCATCTCTAGCGGGCGTGGTGGCGCACGCCTGTAATCCAAGCGACTTGGGAGGCTGAGTCAGGAGAATCGCAAGTTCAAAGCCAGCCTCAGCAACTTAGCGAGGCCCTAAGCAACTCAGTGAGACCCTGTCTCTAAATAAAAAAATACAAAATAGGGCTGGGGATGTGGCTCAGTGGCCAAGTGTCCCTGAGTTCAATCCCTGGTTCAAAAAAAAAACATAGTAGCATCTCACTGCAACTTTAATGCATATCTTTCTAATAGCAATGGTTTGGGCTATATTTCAATGGACTTATTTGCCCTCATTTCTATTCTTTGGTTAAATATCACTCAATGCTTTAAAATAGAGTTTGATGTTCTGTTATCATTACTATTAACAAATATATGCAAATTTGGTACATAGCACTCTATCAATTATATATTGAAAATATTTTCTTATTTCTTGTTTTCTCAACTATATCTTAAGGGCAACATTTTTATTTTAAGTAAGTACAATTTGTTCATTTATTTCACCTTGTAATACTTATTTCCTATCCATGAAATAATTTCTTAACGTAATGTAAAAGATTAGCTATGTGTTAGTTAGTTTTTTGTTGCTTTGATCAAAATACCCAACAAGAACAACGTAGGACAGGGAATGTTTATTTTAGCATATCATTTCAGAGGTTTAATTTCTAGGAGGCCAGCTCCATTGCTCTGGGCCCAAGGTAAGGCAGAATACCATTGCAGAAGGGCATGGTAGATCTGTGCTGTTACTTCATGGAGGCTGAGAATCAGAGAAAAGGGAAGAGGTCACAAGGAAGAGGAACCCTTCCAGGGCATGCCCTAGTGACTCACCTCCTCCAGCCTTGCTCCACCTGCCTACAGTTATACCCCATTAGTCCATTCAAACTAGGATGAGATGATTAGGTTACAAGTCTCATAATCTAATCATATCACCTCTGAATATCACTGCATCAACACAGGAGATTTCAGGGAACACCTCTTATCCAAACCATAACAAGCTTCTATGTTTTCTATAGAAATTTCATATGTTAAGATTCGCCATTTATATCTACATTGAATTTTAATTAATTTGGATATAATGCAAAATTAGACATGATTGTTTTTGTTTTGTTGTTTTAGCATATGGATCCCCAGTAATTCTAGCACTATTTGTTGTTACTTCTATCCTTTCCCAATTTGGCACATTACTCAAAAATATGCTGACTATGAATATGTAGATCTACTCTGGTTGTTACAATGCCCATTTATCTTGATGCCTATCCTTACACTAATAACACACTTGTTTGTTTTTTGAATTGATTAATTTATTTACTAATTTATTTATTTTTCAGATGCATATTACTTCATGTAGGCCATGGACAAATGAACAAATAGCAAGGATAAATTTATCCCTTATTTGAAATATCAGTCAAGCAGAAATTCTATCAAATAAGAATTGAAAGTCAGATTATAGGTCTGGGTTTGTAGCTCAGTGGAAGAACACTTGCCTAGCGTGCCTGCTTTGAAATTCCTTGGAGGAAGCAATTTATGATTGAATACAGATAGTATGAGTAACTTAAAACCATGCAAACTAGAGTTAGGAAACAGAAAGAATTATTACTAAAATAGACATTGTTACAGGGCTGGGGGCCTGCAGTCCTTGGGTGCCAGTTTTTGTGACTCTGCTGGAAGAATTTGAACGAAACACAGAGTAGTAAGCAAAAGTTGAATAGAAAGAGTGAGAAGCAAGTGTAACGTGAACTGCACAGTCTGCTGCAAACAGAGGATGTTGTGATGCTCACAGGGTTGGAGTTTTTAAGAAAATTGAGACCCTTGTTCTTGCCTGAATTTCCCTGTCCCCCTGAATTGGTTTATTACTTGTGGATAGCCCTCAGTGAGCTTTCTTTGTCATGGTTTCAATATTCCGGTTGACAATGTTATTGGGTATTTGTGACATAGTTTTGGTAATAAGGGAGGGTTTCAAAAACTTGGTTACAAGAGATGATAATGACATTTTTTGGAAACCATAGTGCCCCTTGAGGGGTTATAACTAACTATAGTCGGGGAGAGGTCTGGACATACCAGACCCCACTTCTCTAATGCTTATCTGATTGGGATGGGGTCCCAAGAGTTTAAGTGATAATTCCCTCAAGGATTTTTTTAATCATATGTATATGATTAAATATATATAATATTTGTATGATTAAGTATATATTATATATAAGAACTCTATATTAAATATGCATTTATATATAGTTCTTATATGGAATACTATAGTATATTATTTATATAGTATATATATAAATTTATATTTAATATATAGTTCTTTTAGATATACATGACAGTGGAGCATATTTATGGCAGATTACACATACATGGAGTACAACTTATTCTAATCAGGAACCCATTCTTGTGGTTGTACATGATGTGGAGTTTTACTGGTGGTGTATTCATATGCTTGGGGAAGGTTGGATTTTCTAACTCTCATTCCCAAATGCTTGCCTATTTAGATAAGGTTCCCTACTCTTTTAGTTTTATGACTCTTGGATTTTTCCTGGAGCATAGACCTCATGTCTGTCCTTCATTGTCCTTTCTCTGTACCCATCTGTCCTTGGCTCACTAACCTTCCTAACAATACCAGGTCATTAGAGAAAAAATAAAAAGAATTGAGACATTACAAAGACAGTATGAGGAATTTTATTCCCTGTCAATGTGTTCAGATTTTATAGTTCTTTTTGTGATTCTTTCAATCAGTTAGTAGGACGGCTGCATACTTAAGAACACAACTGGTCTAATTGTAAAATGAAAATTTGGGAGGCTTGTAAATTTGAAGAAATTAAAAAACAAACAAACAAACAAATAAACAGGTTTTAGAGGCAGATGCTATCCAGGCAAAAGTAACTGGCAAGGAAAAATGTTAGTCTAAAGTCCAGGAAAAATGGTCACCAAAAAAAAAGTTAATGTCATCAGGGTTAACTTTCCTTTGATCTACTAAAATCTCCATGTGAAAAATGTTGAGTCAGACCACAGACTCCTCTCCTTAAAGGAGACAACTGGGCTCCAAACCTCATATTTCAGAAGCACATGCTTCACTATGGCTTTGGAAATCAGTGACCCCCGTACTCACAGCGCCACCTAGCATCCAACAAAACAAGAGAGGGACAGTGGCAAGCGAAATAAAACATTCCAGGCAAAAATGGAGGTCCAGGAACAGAACATTAGTGTTTAATAGAAAATAATTCTTCAAATGTTTCTTTCAAAACTGGGACATAATGCATAATACTGCACTATGGGAGGATGCAATTAATAATGATTTCATATGAGGACACAGGGAGGACTGGGCTGGGGCCCTTTTCCTATTACTTCCTACACAGGAGCACAGGTTCAACCAAGGTGGATGTGAACATTATAAGGCCAGTTGATTTCATTTACAGATTGGATTTACAGGAGTGTGTTGCCATGGACGCATACCTAGTTTATAGTTGTGAATTGAGTTTTTGACTTTGCCCTGTTACATTCGTCCTTGAGCAACTGTCTGTGGGTGTGTTTACACACACAGCATTTTTCCTTCAGTAGCACTATAGTTGATACAATGAATATCTTAGCGTCAAAGTTTGATAGGTTGTTCGTTGTTAAACACGTTACGGTGTGATAGAGTGTTAACAGTGCATTCCAGTCTTGAGGCCGGGCCTGGTACCTGCCATGGCCCGCTTTTAAAGTCTGTGTGGCACCACCAACGACGGCCATCTGCGCTTCCGGATGAGCCCGGCAGCGCACAGGAAATGCGTCATTTTTCAGCGCAGCCAGCAAGCCTGCAGTGAGCGTTGGTGGGTCACGGGGTGAGTGGAGGGGACGGTGACCTGCCGGGACTGATCCGGTGGTGCCTGTGCTGACAAACTGAATGGGAAGGGCGCCCCTAACCCTTGGGGTTTTGGCGCTTTGTTCTCTCTTAAAGGGACAGACCTCTGGAAATTTTCCTTCGATGTGTTGCACTGCACTGCAAAGACTTTAACCTGTAACCTACCATTAAAAAAAGAAAAGAAAAGAAAAAGAAAAAAAGGGAAAAGAAAAAATCATTAGGATTCATGTTATCGTTTTGGTTTTGATTTTATAACTTTGTATTAACCTCGGGTCGGTTGGTCATTTTTTGTTTTGTTTTGTTTTGTTTTTCCTCAGAAAAATAGGTACTGTAGTTTTCTACAATAGCCTCTCCTCTTTTTATAGTTTTACAAACATTATCCTAAAACCATAATTGTGTACCCTTCTTTTTCAATATTAGTGATTTCCATTTATTCTTTAAGTTCGTCTAAAACATTTAAATATTTTCCAATAATACTGAGTCATTTCTTAAAAAGAAATGGGGTGTTCTAATCATTTGTTGTCCTCAATTTATTTAATTTTATATTATTTTCTCACAAAAATGCCTTTAGCATGAGATAATTTGTAGAGATTTCAAGGTAAATACCCCTTTCTCAATATTCAGCTATATATTACTAGGATTTTTTTTTTTTTTTTTTAATTGTACAAGGTTGAAAGAACTTCCTCAAGTGTATTTTAAAGTACCTACTAGACTTTGTTTTTCTATGGAAGGATCCCTGCTTCATAATCTTAAAACTGATCATTCAATCCCAGAAATTTTCCTAGTTGATTCTGCCACTTCGTCAACGATGCTCATAGTTCTGGATTTTTCTTTACTTCGAAAAATATTCCCCAAACTCTATAATTCAGAGATCATCATTTTTTTTCTTGTAAAGCATAGATAAGTATTTTAAGCTTTGTAGACCACGTGTTCTCTACTGCAGCTACTCACCCTTGCAACAGGAGCAGGAAAACAGCTGCTGACCCATACATGTAAATAAAGGGCCCTGAGGGAATCCAGGAAATCTTTATTTACAGATGCCACCTTTGATCCTTATAGTTCCAGACCCTGCAGCTCAGAAATCTTAATCATTCTAAACAATACTGTAGTTTATACAATCCCAAAAGTCACATGTTTTCTTTTCCTTATTTTTATTTCACCTACATGCTTTATGGTAAATTGTTAAAGCAACATTAGAGAACTTAAGGAAAAGTGAGGGAACTTCCACATAAAGACCCGAAGATAGGCTTTACCGCTTATTTGATGCTATTGTTAGTTTTCTGTAATCTTGTATACTTTTTGGGGACCTTATTGTTTTGAAAGATGAATACTTATTTGATGCCAACAACAAAAATAGAAAATGGGAAAAAAAACATAATGGAAATTCCACATCCCACCTGATTCAAGCAACTGAAAATGGCAACATGCTAACCACCATTAAAGCTTTCAGTGTCCTTTTTCAACATATGCTTATAAAATATATTATTACATTTTATTTTTGTTTTACTTAGAAAATCTTATATAGTAATATGACTGCAGATGTGGGTAAATTGTAAAGCATTTGCTTAGCATTTATAATTTCTGTCTTCAGAAAATCAAAAAGTGGAAATCCTTCTTATTGTGATTCCTCAAAGATGACCATGCTTAATCATTTGATATATTGTATATAGTTTATTTTCTTTTCTGGAAGCATACATATTTTAAAATTTTATCATCAGCCTGGGCGCAGTGGCACACACTTGTAATCCTAGTAGCTTGGGAGGTTGAGGCAGGAAGATGGAAAGTTCAAAGCCAGCCTCAGGAAGTTAATGAAGCCCTAAGCAGCTTGGCAAGAACCTGTCTTAAAATTAAAAATTAAAAATTAAAAAAGGGCTGGGGATGTAGCTCATGGTTTCCCTGGGTTCAATCCCTGGTACCAGAGAAAAAATTAAAAATTTGTCATCAGTCCCTCTAGTAGTATTTTATTTTGTTGTATTTATTTGTCTTCTAATTTAAATTTATTTTAAGCTGATATGTAAAAACAAAATGTACGTATTTATGGGGTAATCACTATGAGATTTTGCTGTGGGGAAGAGAGGCTGGACTGGACTCTGAACAACTATAAACAAGTGAGAGTTTATAACCAAGAAGCAGAGCTCACTTTGTGGATGGAAAATTACAAAACTGTAACAACAGGAAGTAGGGCTTTTGGTAAAGATGAGAGTGATCAGACAGCATCACCATTGTGAATAAAAAGCCTAAAAAACCTGATCAGCCAGGGAGATGAAGGAGAATATGGAGATGATCAAGGTGGGAGGTTCATGCTAAACTAACTTAGCAGAGTTCTTACTAAAAAGGGATTTTACAAGGAAAAGCACATGGACAGAAAGGCTTAGAAGGTTCAGGTACCTAACCAAAGTGGTTAAGCAAAGAATATTTGTCAGTGTGTTAAAGTATATAATACAGCGTACATAATTTCAGCTAGTACTAAGGAGTTATGTTGTCTTTATACTGAAATAGAAATTATATGTTCAAACCAGGTGCATGCAGTGGCACATGCCTGTAATCCCAGCAACTCTGGAGGCTGAAGCAGGAGAATTACACAATCAAGACCCAGTGTCAGCAATGTAGTGATGTCCTAAGCAACTGAGTAGACCCTGCCTCAAAATAAAACCATAAAAGAGGCTGTGGATATAGCTCATTGGTAATATGCCCCTGGGGTCAATAGAAAAGGAAGGAAGGAGGGAGGGAGGGAGGGAGGGAGGAAGGAAGAGAGTCCGGGATGAAAGAAGGAAGGAAGAGAGATAATTGAGTGTATTCTATGGATTTAAGTATTGTTTAGATGAGGAACAAAAGGTGAAATGCATTAATGCCTTTGTTATAATTAATAGGCTTTATTATGACATTTCCATGGAATTTATAAATATTAAGTTATTTAATAACAAAGGGGTTGAGGTGTGGGTGAATGGTAGTTGTTTGATACAACTTTCATTGTATCCATCCTCCCTATTACCCTTTCTCACCTCCATTTCCCAGTTTTCATTCCCTAGTAGTTCCATTTCTACTTTCATGTTTATCTTTTTCCTTTTTAGATTCCATGTATGGAAAAAAAAGTTCAATACCTGTTTTCTGAGTCTGGCTTTTTTCACTTAAAGTGATGATATCCAGTTGCATCCATTTTCCCACAAATGACATGATTTTGTTCTTCTTTATGACTGAATAATATTCCATTGTGTATATATGCTGCATTTTCTTTATCCCTTCATCCATAAATGAACATCTAATCTGTCTGCATAATTTAGCTATTGTGAGTAGCTAATTACCTAAGGGACAAAAACTGTCCACTAAACATTTGTATAAATAAACTTGTATTGGAAGAAAAATGCACCATTCATTCATGAATTGTTTTTGGCTATCTTCACACTACCAGAGCAAAAAATCCAATAATTTTCAGAGAGATAAGATGGGTCACTAAGCCTGAACTATTTCTCTTTGGCCTTCATAATGTTCAGTGTGTGGCCTGGACAGATAAGTCTTTGGTATGCCAATGAAGATGAGATCCACAGGTGGGCAGTTGGAGAGAAGGCGTGAGCTTGTAAGTGCACAAACAATTCAAAGGTATCCCTCTCAAAAGCCCCTCTCTTTCCACAACTTCTTGTTAAGGGATGGAACTTAACAGACCGTTCACCACTGAGATGTCCGAATTTGAGAGTCTTTATTAAGCCAGTTGGCTGACTGTCTCACACAATACGCCAAAAATGACTATTGGGAGAACAACCCCGACCACAGGGTTGCAGGGGTTCTTATACTAAAAATCACATCAATCATAAGTGTCTGTTGCTATGATTCAAATTTACAAACTTATATCATGAAATCATCAGCAGAGGGGGGAGTGGGTCAAAATGACCTTTACCTAGGTACAAACTAAAGAATGGTTGCTAACATTCACACTATCATTGTTGGTATCACCGTTCACATGGTGGATTGTTTTAGGAGAAATAAGAATCACATAAGAATTGTCATTTTGTTTTGCTAAACACATCATGCTAAGTAACTAATGACGGGTACAGAGGTGGGGCGTTCCCATGGGAGAAGCTCATTTCCTACATAACATGGAGTCTTAGAGCAAGGTGGAGTCTGTTTAGTTATTTCCCATAGAGCCTGCCCTGTAACATTTCCATGGAGCCAAATCTGTCAGCCCATCACACTTCTCAGTATTTCAGTGTCCCTTTGGCTTCCCTTTTTAATCCTCTGGCCCAGATTTTGCTTATGTCTAGGGTCCATTGTCAAAGAACAGGGAGAGAAAAAATATAAAGCAATGAGGGTGTTGTGGGTATAGCTCAGTGGTAGAGTGCATGTTTAGAAAGGGCATTAGAGAGGCCCTGAGTTCAATCCCCAGCAATAAAAACAGACAGAAAAAAGCAATAAGGATTGTTCCCACTCTCATGGACCTACAACTCCTCCAAGCGGTAAGACCTTCCTCCTCTTAACTTTCCCTCTGTGAACAGCTGCTGTTGTCACTATGACAACTGTAAGACTTGAGGGTTGGAACAGGAGAGATGGGGGAGGAGGAGGAAGGAGAGGGAGAAAGGAATGCTGCACACTCAGTGTTCCATTTTCAATCCTCCAACTAAAACTGCCTACCAGGTATCAGGCAGAGAATTTTTGCTCCAGAAATTATATTTTAAATTTCCATGAAGTTTACATGATAATGACTTTCTGTATTCTAGTGTTAGAATGCGTTGTTTGGTCCAGAAGACTTTTGAAATACTGTCAAGTGTTGATTAATGATGAAGAAAGGTTTTGTTAGGCAGTTTCATTCTCTGTGAGCACAATATAGTAAATGTATACAAACTAAGACAATTAAGATATCACTAGGCAACATAATCCTGAGACCACCAGCCTATCATCATTCTGCCATTGACAAAAATATCATTATGAATCCCTTAAAAACCTTATTCATCTTCATAGAGCAGTAAATAACTAAGGTAAGCAGGTAAGAAACAGCATACCTCTTAGTGATTTGCAAAGAAACCATGTGTCATATTCATGGATTTGAGAAATAAATCAGCAAAAAAAAAATGGGGATAAATCAGTAGATAGAACTCTTTTGCTTATATCCAGCAGAATGCCACTGAAGTATTTTAATCTATAAAGATAAAAAATAATTTTTGGTGTGCCTAACTTGAAAGGGAACCTGATGCCACATTCCATTCACTGTTTATCTACTGAAGAATTGAAGCACTACATGGCATGTACTCTGCTCTGAGTGGATGATAGCACATGTTCAAAACAGAGAATGAGTTTGCATCCCCAGATACAGTGACCAAGTGAACATTCAGCCAAATGACAAAGATTCCTGTTGCCATGAAAAGGATGCAATGGACTGAGGGTGTACCTCCGTGGTAGAGCAGATGCTTAGCAGATCCAATAGGTCTTGGATTCAATGTCCAGCAGCAGCAACAGCAAAAAGGATGTCGTTTAAGATGTAACAATAAGGCATGTCTAGTAGAATGAAACAAACAAAAAGTCACAGTCCCACAAAAGCCTGAGCATCAAAAATTTTGAAACACTGTAGGAGTATTAGCAATTATATGAAGCACATCTAGATTTTCAACTCATTTTTGCCATATTTGTGAGTTCTGGGTTTATTAATTATTCATCAGCTTTATCAGTCTTAGGAATGCCATGTATGTAATTGCCAACCCTTCCCTCTGAAAAGGCCCCCAGACAAACCCTATGCTTTAGAGACATGCTACACAGGTAAATGAGAACCAGAGTAGAGCCAATAAATTCTTCTGCCAGAATTGAACCCTGTTTGGCTTTTCATTTAACCTTTTCCTCATTCATGTAAGTCACCCAGAAATGCACTCTGGCATCACACCATGGAAGTTCCTCCCTATTCATATTCTAACTACCTCTTGGTATTCTTTGCATTATTGTCTTTCTGAGTTGTAAGTGTCTTTGTAATTGATTTTGAATTTTTATGTTCTATGAACTGAATGATTGTGTTAAATATAGAAGTTTGTTCTTTCCTGGCTCATGATCACCCCTTTTGTTTTTCAGCCAGACTAGAATCAGGCATTAAAGTTTATTTTCAAAGGTGTACATATTACAGAAAATCTGGGTAAATGGGAAGAAAAATGACTGCCTAAAGTTTGTGTGGTTTTCCTACCTTTTAGCAGGCATGTGTTTTCAATTTTGTAAATGATTTTCAAAATGTTAACAATAAATACTATCATTGAGACATTAAGAGTACTTGACCTAGGCTGGGGATATAGCTCAGTTGGTAGAGTGCCTGCCTTGTAAGCACAAAGCCCTGGGTTCAATCCCCAGCACTAGGGAAAAAAAAGACTTGACCCCTTCCACTTTTCATAGTAGAGGGCAGTCCAAACTTTTGGATAATCCAGAGGCTTTGCAGTTCCTGCTTGGAAGGCTCAGATGTAGGGACATTTCTGGGACAAACAGGGCCTGCCTGCTTCTTCCTCTCCAGCCTCTGCCAGCTCGCTCTGCCTGGGACCACAGCCCACACCCAGAGTACCTTGTCAGAGCAGCATGTCCCTACCCAAGCTGGGAGCTGCAGGAAGGTCACCTGGCTGGAGGAAAAGGTGTTGCTCCTAAAGGACATTCTAATGGTACCTGCAAAGTATGGATGGGACAGAGGGGCGTTCTCTGTAGCTCCTCCCACTCCCCCCCAAAAACACATGACCTCCAGATACCTCCCTTGTCCCTGTGGTTTTTCTGCAATTGCAATTTCAATAATAATAGCTATCAATGGCAACATTTCAGGATCTATAACTTCAAAGTTTTTGAACATATATATATTTTTGTATGTGTGCTTCATTGTGCACTATTATACTCATTGTACAGTATAAGTCATTGCTAGTGAAGTATTTATAAAGAATGTAATTTGTTTCTGGTGCTGATTATAAGTGTCTGTCAGTTTAATATTTGTGGTCAGTGTATACCTTGTATAATATAATACACAAAGAGGAAAGGAGGGATTGCATAAAGTGGTGAGGTTAACGTTAACCCCATTTTTCTTCTGCACAGACCACATTCCTCACTACTGAACTGGTGTACACAGCACCATATGAAATTTTGAAACCCCTGAGAATTTGTTATGAATAGCTTTTGAATTCTTTTAAATTTTGTTCTCTTAAAAGTTTCCCCAGTCATAATCAGTGGCACATGCTTGTAATCTCAGTTATTCCAGTAGATGAGGCCTGAGGATCACAAGTTGGAGGCAATTTAGGGAGATCCTGTCTCAAAAATTGATTAAATAAATAAATAAATAAATAAATAAATAAATATATGAAGGACTAGGATTGTTGCTCTGTGCTAAAGTCCTTGCCTAGCATGCAACAAGGCCCTGTGTTTAAAATCTAGTACCCCTCTGCATGTTTCCATAGTGTATGAATGAGACACAATTACTTGCCTTTTAGTATTATTCTTTGATATTTTTATTTTATTAATTATTAGTAGTAGTAGTAGTATTTAAAAGAAATCATGTTTGGATAAGCATGCCTAGACATATAAACTGAAGTTAAGTTTCTTTGGGACAAATTTGTAAGATCTAAAGGTGTTTCTTTAAAGTCTTGCTAGTCCTTGCCAAAATGCTTTTGAAATCTCAAAAGATGGGATGACTCATTTTTTCTAGAGAAGCAGAAACTTTTGTTTATAAAGTGTAGATCATCCAATTTATAAATTTGCCACTTCTACAAGGTATGCCACTAATCTTTGCTTTCCTTACTGGATTCTCCCATATCTCTGCAACATTGTATCACTTCAAGCAAAAGCAAAGTGGTACTAGCAAATCAGAGGACAAGGCAGAAACGGATGGGGAGGCATTGCTGAGGAAGGAATTTGAGGTGACTTTTTTATGCATTGTTGTTATTAGAGTGCTGTCCACAGGCTGCATGGCCATGTTTTATGTAACAACATGTGAAATGACACATAATACAGTTGCAGTGAGTTTATTTTGCATATGCATGAAAAAAATCTGAACATGAGCTGGTCAATACTTCAAAGAGCAGGTGTATTTTCATGGACTCAGAATGTAACTGGTTTCTGTTTCTGCCATCTCAGTATGTAGACTTTCTTCTAATTCTAGAGAATGTATTTTCTTAACCATGTGTTAGGCTCCTGATCCTTCTCCTAATTCCATTTGTGTACTTCCTTATTAAATCTAGTTTTAGCAAAAATCCTGATAAATAATTTTAGCAACCTCCATCCCTTGATTGATACCTAATCAGGTTCCTCATCCTCCACCATCCCCCAAGTAATATGTGATCATTCTGGTCTGTTTTCTGCAAGAATCCGATTAGGTCATTTTAGCAATAATCCCCCTTATTGTTAATGTTACATCTTAGTATTTTTCCATCCACTCTCCCAGACCCTGATCCTTGGCTGTATGTTCATACTTGCCTGTGCTATATTCTGGATTGAGCCCAATTTCTTACCCCCCCCTTTAAAACTCTCATTGCTGCAATTCCTGTACCTATCTATCACAGTCCTGAATAAAGTCTCCCTACCATGCTTTAACAAGTATCACTGGAGGTTATTGTTTCCTTAACAGATGTTTTGAAGAAGGGAAGTGTCCACATGGGTGAAAGTCTCATGGGGCACTTGTCTAGGTAGATTTCCTCTCCTGCTCATTCTTGCTAATAAAATTGTGAGTTCAGTGTAGGGCTTTATGATTTTATTCAGGAGATGCCCAACTAATTTTCAATCAAAGCTATAGAACTGGGGCTGGGGAAATGAGAGGCACAGAAGAGGTAAGAAGGAACAATGTGTATCATGTGATCTATAGTATAGAACTGGTTTGTGAATGAGCAGAACCTGTGGAGAAGCAGGATGCTCTTCATGTACTACTGGATACCTTAGAGAGCATCTTCAGAAAAAATTATGTTCATTCCAAAAGATTAAAATAGGCTCATTTTTCAGCTTGAATAAAAGGAGAACATGTGTTATTGCTCTGTGTTCACTATATGTGAGGGACTCACAGAGGAATAACCTATGTAGAGTTGTCATATTCTCTAATATTTCAGTTCAATGGGTATTCAAAAACTTCGCAGAAAACTCAACTGCAGGAGAAAGAGTTTCGCTTGGAACTTGGAGGACACAAGAGGAAAGGGGTGTCCATGGCACAGTCGAGAGTATGCAAAGAGGTCAGTTTGGTACAGATATGTGAGGATGTCAGGGGCAGGAAGGCAGAGCATAAGGGGACTGGTAGGTTAAAAGAGTGCAAATTAAGAAGCAGTGCAGGGGCAACTCATTGAGGAATGCTTCCTGTGCTACGGAATTTTGAATGTCTGGGTCATGTCTATAAGATCTGCCTTTCAAGAAGATGTTAAGAAAAATTGATGATGGTCCTTATCCACAAGGGAAACCCTTGTGCATTACTAGGAGGGGTTTGAGTATGGTGACAAATGAGAGTGAAGAAGAGTAAGCATGTTTCCATGTTGTTGGATGATCAGGCTCCTGGAACCTTGATTCTCCTATTCATCTTCCTCTCTTCCTTGCTCAGAGACTCCCATCCCACTCTTGGTGCAAGTTTCACTGTTCAGGTAGGTATTAATAGTGGGTCAGTGAGTCCCTACCTGTAGTCCAAGCTTCTCCAGAGGCTGAGTCAGGAGGATCTCTTGAACCCAGGAGTTCAAGGCCATACTGCTCAACAATAGCGAGACTGAAAAAAAGGAAAGGGAGATGAGAAGAAGGAGGAGATGGTAGCAGAAGAAGAAAAAGAAAAAAGGAGAGAATTCAGAGTATGGCTAACTGGAATGCTCAAAATATCTTAATAGAAATCTGCAGATGAGGGGCTATCTGCAGCTGCTTAGAGAAAGACCTGAGGCCAGCCATACAGATGAGCCTGGCTGGACAGTAATAGGTGTGGGCAGTGGAAGGCAGGACCTGGACCTTTACAGATGCTTCTCACTGCCTAGTATATGTACACCTGTGGTCTTAGCAGCTCTTTGGATTTTTTTGTTTGTTTGTTTTTGTTTTGTTTTTTGTGGTACTGGGGATTGAACCTAGGGCCTTATGCTTATAAGGCAAGCACAATACCAACTGAGCTATATCCCCAACCCCCCTTAGCAGCTCTTTGCTCGCATGAACCTCTTGAGTCTCTTTCTCAAGCAGAAAACATTCCTACCATATTCCCTTCATCAGCTATTTGCCTTAATGATGGATCAGTAATTAGCCAAAGCTAATATTGTTAGATTATTAACATATTTGGCAAATAGTATTTATCTCAGCTCAATGTGTCTTTGCTCATTCTCAACTTTACATTTGTTCCTTTCTCTCTATTCTGTCTTCCTTCTTTTCTTTTTGGCATTTTACCTCTGACAAAATGTCTCTACTAGACCAAACTCTGGTGAAGCACCACCTCCCTTGTCCAAAAAGACTTGTGCAAACACTCTCACAATTTATTTTGTCCTCTAATTTTTAAAAAAATTTGCCCATATTGCTGGGATTGGAATCCCAGGCCTTACTCATGCTAGGCAATTGCTCTAGATCTTCACACCCAACCCCTACTATAATTTTTAACAGTTCAAGATCACAGACTTAAAATGACTCTATTTCCTGGTAAAGTACATGACTGAGAAAACTGGAAGACCAAATAAATTTTTGAATATATACAAAAAACATACAACGCTTGAGAAAGGGTCTCTACCTCCAAGTCTGGGGGAGGAGAAAATGCTGATTTAAGTGCCAGACAGCAGACACATCTGCTCTAATCACATTTACATTGGTCAACCTTCTATTTTTGGGGGGTGGTACTGTAAGTTGAACCCAAAGGTACTCTACCACTGACCTACATACCCAGGCTTTTTTTTTTTTTTTTTTTTTGATTCAGAGTTGAACTGAAATCTTCACTATTTTAAGTTATTAATAGCTAAAATCCATCTTCACCACTTTAACTACTATCCAACTTTATCTTTTTTGTTAATCTCACTAACTTTCCACTGGTACGTTTCAGAGTATTATTGTTGTATGCATTAATTTTGGTTGTTTTATCTTCTGAAAACTGGCTTTTGATTGCTAAAGATTTTAAGGGCTGTTGTTTTATATTTTACTTTGTAAAGTTTTTTCTAATATGTGGAAGGGATTTTAATTTTTGTGGTAGGGGCTAGAGGTGTAGTTTGGTAGTACACAGTATGTACTTACTACTGTATTCAATCCCCAGCACCAAAATTTTTTCAAATAATAATAAAATCAATTTTTGTGATGTCAATCTATTTTTATTATTTTTAGAATGATGAAATTTCTAAAAGCTTTAGAAACTACTATGCAAATATTCAAACACACAGAAGATAATAATAATATTTTCAAGCCTGGCGTGTGGCACATGCCTGTAATCCCAGCACTTGGGAGCCTGAGGCAGGAGATTCGTGAGTTCAAAGCCAGCCTCAGCAACTTAGCAAGACCTTAAGCAACTCAGTAAGACCCTGTCTCTAAATAAAATACAAAATAGGGCTGGGGATGTGGCTCAGTGGTGGAGTGCCCCTGAGTTCAATCCCCAGTACCCCCCCAAAATATATAATAATAATAATAATATTATTATTATTATTATTTTCAAACACACATATAGTATTTCACACCCAGCTAATCACTTGCTTCATATTTGATGGGCCAATTAGACTGTTTTAACACCTTTCATTCCACAATTTGCTCTTTGTTGTTTGAATAGAGATAGAATGAACTATGATAAAATAAAACTATGAACAAATCTAAGTACTATTACAATTTGGACATTTTATGTATATAATTTATATGAGATCAGTATAAGAGATTAGTATGGCTTTTTTCTTCTAAACCATTTAGCCAGCATCTGCAAAATAATAAGTACACTCTCTTGTAACCACAATACCTTGACCATACCTAATCAAAATGATTGTGATTTCTGAAAAAAAGTGGATTTCTGAAAAATTTCTTGCTCCCTTTCCACTTTCAGATTTTTCCAATACTTGGGTTTTCAGTCCGGATGCATTATAGATTATAAACTGTAGTTGACACTTACGTTAATGTCCTTGTGAATCTTAGGCAATCTCCCAACATGATTTCCCACTTTGGAATTTTTAGTATACTCTGAATTTCATTTCATGGAATTTCTCCTTTCTTTCTTTTCCCTATTTTCTGGACCCTCCAGAGGCATTTCCATTCCATGGCCACCAGGCATATTGTTCAGCTGTATGATAGAAGAGAAAGTAAGAAGCAAGAGACATGTAATCAAAAATTTAAAAGATTAACATTTTTATTAATGAACATATATGTTCATACACACACATGCACAGTTTTCTTCATATACTATCTAAGCTTTGCAGTGATTTTTTTGTTTTGTTTTACTTTGGAACTTTTTTATTCTAAAGAAAGATGTGCATCAATTCCATGTGTAAGAATGTGAAAGTAATTATTTGATTTTTTTACACCTTAGTGAGGAAAATACTTTATTACTAGATGCTGCTAGAGTTATTTAATTTCTTGTTATGGTTTAGTACAAGTACATAATAAGGCAGGGAGGAGATTATATAAATACAGAAAAGCAATTTCCAACATAGTCAATGGTGCATCCCTTTTTCTTGATTATAATACTGGAGCCTGACACTATTAACCCTGTATAAATATAAGAACAACAATATACTTAAAATATGTTAGAAGTGCCCCTTTCCAGTTCTGAGAAGCAGCAAGCACATTCATAATTTATTAAGAACCATGACATTTTCTGTTTCTGTGAATTATTGTTTCTGTGAGACTTTTGTTAAGAGAAAAAGAAAATCTATTTGACTGATTTTAAATTATAATGGGGATTTATCTTTAGCAAACATCAAGAACTCTCAAGAGAGACATACCAGGGCTGGGATAGTTGGTCAACCATTCAAACAATCACACAGACACGTAGTTTCCATTTGCTTCTTACTGAAATGTGTAGCCCTACATGCTTATGTTGTTGTCTATAGGAGTGTCAGGTGTCAAAATATGATAGCCCAAAATACGGCAACTTGGCATACTGTGTATTTTAAGCTCAAGGAAATTGAGAAAAATGCATAAGCAGAAATAATCACTCTAATTTCTCCCATCTTTCTCCCTTGAAGCAGTTCATAAAATAACTCCCTGACTTACATCTATGGAAGTGAGTTATAAGACCCTCATTACAGAGAGGTCCTATTCTATACCCAGAGATTAAAAAAAAATTGACCAAGTGTGGTGGTGTCCACCTTTCATCCCAGCTACTTGGGAAACTGAGGAAGAAGAATCACAAGTTTTACTCTAACTTTGGTAACTTAGAGACCTTGTGTCAAAACAAAAAGTTCTAGAGATGTAGTCCAGTGTTAATATGCCTCTGGGTTCAGTCCCCATTAACCCCACCTCCAAACAAAAATAAAAGAAAAAGAATCTGAACAAAGAGGCCTAACTAAGTCCCCCCCCAAAAAATTTATTACCATTAGATTAGACCCTTTTGTACTCTGATAATGTCTTCATGATTGTCCATAAAAATGCCGACTTAGGTCCTTGGGTCACCAATTCTGTTTTTGGCATGCAAGATGGGGTGGCTGAAACACCTCTCTTACTCCAGAGCCTGCAGATGAGATCATAGAACAACTTATTTTAAAGCCAGTGAAAGGTAAGAATTTCTACCAAGGTCAGCTTTGAAGAGTCTCTGTCTTTAGTACCTGGTTAAGAGTAGAAGATAATTTTTTCCTTGTCCTTTTTAAGCAGAAGAAAGTCATTTATTTGGATGGTGACTTTTGTATAAATTTTATTTTCTATTGAAACATATGTTTTCTATTGAAGATTATTAAAATAAACCTTTTTTATACCCAAAGAATCCATAGTGTCATTACACTTTCATGATTATTCATACAAGTTCAGCAAGTATAATGATTGAGGGGCCAGAGAACAGAACAGAAAAGGAGGAAAAGGAGAAGGAGGGGAAGGGAAGAGAAGGGAAGGGAAGGGAGAAAAAAGATGGAAGAATAAGAGAAAAAATGCAATTGATCTTATAAATTCTTTTCAAGCCCCCCCCCCTCCACCACCCCACCACCCCCCCCACCACCACCCCCCCCCCCGGCTGCTTCTTTTTCATTAGGAATCTCAGACTAGACTTTTAGAAGTCTCAAGACTAGGAAGTCAGATCAAAAAACTTGCCATAAGATTTGGTTCTGAATGCCTGTATATTAGGTAAATTCCCCTCTTCTTAAGGTCCTCGAAATTTCCTGAGGTCAAAAATCTCATGGTCTGCCAGAGTATTACATTCCTTGCTCTGCTGTAAGATTGGGAATACTTTAAGGCAGGTGACTTACAGTTGTTTTCCAAAGGGATTTTATGTGTATTAACTCATTAAAACCAGACTTATTTCCTTAAAGCTGACTGGTCATTTCTCATTTATGTGTTGCTCTCAAATGATATTGTAGTCAGCCGGGCATGGTAGCCCACGCCTATAATCCCAGCGGCTCTGGAGGCTGAGGCAGGAGGATCTCAAGTTCAAAGCCAGCCTCAGCACTGACCAGGCACTAAGCAACTTAGTGAGATCCTGTCTCTAAATAAAATAGAAAATAGGGCTGGGGTTGTGGCTCAGTGGCTGAGTGCCCCTGAGTTCAATCTCCAGTTCCAAAAAAAAAAAAGATATTGTAGTCAAAGTCTTGGTAATGTAACAAATCTCTCCAATTCTGTACTGTTATAAAGAGAACAGACTCTTATTGAACTCATACAAATAACTATATTACTATGAAAATAAGAATACTCACTAATAATTTACAAACTCTGAAAGGATCAGGTATGGAGAAAAAGAAATTCTTTCAATTGTTTTAAGTATAGCTACCATATTCTATAAGCAGTTCATAGCTTAAGAGAAAAGGTTTTTTAAATCTTTAAAATAAAACATTAAAGAACCAGTAATGTTTTCAACAAAAACATTCATAGAATGCATATAATCATCTTCATCCATAAATTAAATGCTGTATAATTGATATTTTGATTGATACTGAGTTTTATGAAAATATACATTCATTCATTAGGGCTCTAGAATTTATTTTTGTTAATTTTTTTTTTGTATTAGGAATTGAATACATACTAAGAATACATTCCAATGAACTACACTCCCAGTCCTGAGCTCTAGAAATTCTTATCTAGGGCTGGGGATGTGGTTCAGTGGTTCAGTGGTAGAGTTCTTGCCTGGTATACATGAGGCCCTGAGTCCAATTCCCCGCACCACCACACACAGACACACACACACACACACACACACAAAGAAAGGAAAAGAAAGAAAGAGGGAGGAGAGCAGGGAGGAAGGGAGAAAGGGAGGGAGGGAGGTGGGAGGAAGAGGTGGGGTGGTGGCTCAGGGGTAGAGTGTTCACCTAGCACCTGTGAGGCAGTGGGTTCAATCCTCAGCACTACATAAAAATTAAATAAAGGTACTTTGTCCATCTACAACTAAAAAAATATTTTAAAAAAGAAAGGAAAGACAATTTTTAGTCAAATGAGTACAATATTATGTTTTGAAATATGTATATATTGCAGAACAGCTAAATCAAGCTCATTAACATCTGCATTACTTCACATGCTTATCTTTTTATGTGTGTGGTTATGTAAACTTAAAAATCTACTCTCTTAGCAATTCTCAAGTATATAATACATTGGTATTAACTATTATCATCATGTCACACAACAGATCTCTTGAACTTTTTCCTCCTAAGCCAAACACACTCCCAGATACTGATAACCAACATTCTACTTTCTGCTTCAAAGTTCTACATTAGTTCAAAGTTTTAGATTCCACATAAAAGTGAGATCATGAAGCATCTATCTTTCTGTGTCTACTCTATTTCAAGAGTCATCCTTTGTGTGGTTGATCAATCGCACTTGCTTTTGTAAATGAAAGATGGATTAATTTCAATTTCTTTATCTGGAATATATACAAAACATTGAGTTTTTATTTTTTACTTTTATTTTTAATTTTTTTTGGAACCAGGGATTGAACTCAGGGACACTCGGCCACTGAGTCACATCCCCAGCCCCATTTTGTATTTTATTTAGAGACAGGGTCTCACTGAGTTGCTTAGGGCCTCGCTAAGTAGCTGAGGCTGGCTTTGAACTCGCGATCCTCCTGACTCAGCCTCCCAAATTGCTTGGATTACAGGTGTGTGCCACCGCGCCTGGCTAAAACATTGAGTTTTTAAACAAGTACCTCCTGTGTAGTTAATAGACTGTCTATCATGCTGCTAAAGCAGAGCTGTAGGACTACTTTCCTCAGGGAAGCTGTTTCAAGACCTCCAAACCATGCTTGACATTGTTCAAAATCATGAAGTCTCCCACCCTTCAAAATTTAACAGAACTCGCTGGGCGTGTTGGCACACACTTGCAATTTCAGTGGCTCAGGAGGCAAGTCCCAGAAATTTAGAGAAGTCCTAAGCAAATTGATGAGACCTTGCCTCAAAATAAAAAAGAAAAGCACTGGGGATGTTCCTCAGTGGTTCAATGCCCCTGGGTTCTATCCATAGTACCAGAAAAAAAGGTATAAAAGAAACTCCTGGAAGCATCAATACTATCAGCAAAAATCCCATCAAAAATATCAGACCTACTCCATCAGCCCCTTCAAGTTGAGGGGGAACAGGGATAGTGTCAGAGATTCTGATGCACTTGGGAAGCCAGGGCCAAATGGCATTAGTACACAGAGCCACTAAGAGACATTTAAAGTAGTCCTGTATATTACCTGTCTATGAGACCCATCTCTGGCAAAACAATCTGTCGTTAATGGTGTGCTGCCAATAAGAATTGGAAAGCATGTTAGGACCCTGGTATTGTTTACCAGAGTCTCCTTATAGTGGTTACATTGTTCACAACAAACCTGGGAGACCTGTAGAGGTGATCCACACAAAGCCATCGCACATGTATCAGAATGACAACCACTGCAAGAAATGAGGTACTCTTTGTAGCACTTCTTGTTTTGATATTTGCTTCCCATTGTTCCACCATACTAATGCCACTGCAGTGCCCATGTGCATAACACAGGCATTGCTTGCCCACTGCCAATGTCTCTAACAAGGCCCTTCATCTAAAAGAAAAATGGGGTCAGGTCCAGGGTAGCAGTGGTGGCCTTCTGTCTTAGGGAAAGAAGGGCACCAATTCAGCCCAGTGACACATTCCACCCCATATCCTATCTCCTGTCATTCTCTGTCTAGGTTATTTCAAGAGTCATCCTCCATGTGGTTGATGTTCCCTGCCTATGCATCATAGGACAAGAAGAATGCAAAATTCAATATTTGTGTGGAACTGAGTTTGAGCTTAAGGCAGTGTCTGATTTCTTCTATAGCCACATAACTTGCTTTATACACCAACCAGATATTCATAAACCAACTTCCCACAATGGGAGTCCTACTCAAGGCACAGCCCAAATTCTCAATAAGGGAAATCCCCTTACTGAATTATTCCCAGTGTCAACCCTTCAATGACCACCTAGGAATCAGTACACTGAGTTACTGGGTATGTCTCTTAAATCACTAAGCACAAAACTTATAGCTCCACCCATTGGCTGCTACAGACCATTCATGATTCAACCCATATGATATTGGTGGCCAACTGAATATCTGCAGCAGTCTATCTGGGTGGCTGGCCCACACTGGACTCATCCCTGCAGAAAGTATTCTCAAGTAGGTTCCTATTTTCTCTTTTACTTGACAGGGTTTCTTTGGAGATGGTATTTGGATTATTTTTAAAAGTAAGGTATATTTTATAGGCCCCAACAGGACCTTTAGTCTACAAACCAAGGTTGATATAAGTTTCCATCAATGCTGTAGATATGCATGGGATCCACATAGGTATTTCCTGATGAAAAGACTGCTGTGACATTGCTAATCTTTTCTGCCTCACGTCTAGACATAATTATTCCGTTCCATACCTTACTAGCCAGGAGGAATAAGAACTCTTTTGGATTCTGCCAAAAGTCAGGTGTTCCCCTCTGGTCTTTGAATATTTCCTCCCTCCCTCCCTTCCTTCTTTCCCTTACTTTCTCTCCTCTCCCTCCCTCCCTTACCTCCCTTTCCCTTCTTTCTGTGATAGGGGATCAAACTCAGGTCCTCATGCATGATAAGCAAGCCCTCTAACTCTAAGATACACCCCCAGCTATCCCTAGCCCAAATTTTTAGCATCCAAAACAGGGGACTTGACAATGAAAGAAACACAGGCTTTAGGGTTTTGTTTTGCTTTGTTTTGTTTGTGGTACTAGCAATTTAACCTAGGGCTTTGTGTATGCTAAGTAAACACTCTACCACTGAGCATCTTCAACCCTTTTTAAATTTTATTTCATTGGAGTGTCACCCTATTGTTGCCTAGGCTACCTTCAAACTTAGGATCCTCCTGCCTTATGCTCTTGAATAGCTGGGATTATAGACAAATGCCACAGTGCCTGAATATGCTTTAGATATTTAATTTAACCAAAAAGTTAAGACTGTAGCCTGCCAGTACATTCCCTTTGCCTGCCCTGTGAGTAACTAATAGAGTGGTAGTGGAAGTCATGATTCTTCAAGTTCCAGTTCTTCCTCCCAACTGAGCATCTGTTGGCAAGTGGCCTGCCCATGAAAAAAGATAAACCTATCCTCCCCATTGCTGCTAAGGGCTTGACTTCCTTGCTGAATGTTTGAAATTTTGAACCCTCCATAAGGCTGGACAAGCATGCTGGAGTTTTTGGAGTATACCTGTATCCTGGGGAAAGCCTGCAAAATCAAGTAAGGAGGCAAAAGTACCCCACAAAGACCTTTGCAGCCATCCTGGTATCTTCCCAGTCAGTTTCTCTTTTCTCCAGCCCATTTCTTTGGAATCTTATTCACTATGCAGTTGCTCTGTCCAGCAAAACCCTCAGCTGGAATTGCCCCAAAACCAATTTTAATAAGCAACTTCCCCAAACCATCTCAAGAGAGGAAGGACTGTTTTTGATTCCACATAAAAGAAGCACTGAACTCCAGAGTGATTAGTTCAAGGCTGAGTACTACAGTGATCCTTATGATCAGAGAAAGGGCAATATCCTTAATGAGAAAGTCAGGTATGGACTTTATATGAGGATTTAAGAAATTTGGCTTAGGCCCAATGGTAGTTTCTACCTATTTAGCAACATGGCTATCCTTCATTGTTCCAAGTACAACCTAAGAAAACACAGGAATGTTTAAAGTCTCAGATTGGTTTAAAGCCTGTAGGGGAAAACATATAGCTGGCTGGGTCACAGATAAGTCAAAGCACTCTCTGTTTCTCAGGCAGGACAAAGAAAGAAAGCAGGGGGCAGGGCGGTGGGGGTGGCAGTGGCCTGAGAACACTGCTTATATATTACAGCTATTCAGATAGAGCTTCAGATGGAGCTTATTGTAATTATTTTTCTTTTCTCTTCTTTTTCATTATCTCTTATACTCCTCTCCTCTCTTCTTCTGGAACATCCTCACTGTAAAAGAGCATCCTATATTAGTGAAGCATTGTTGCTTCACATCAAAAACATGTGCCAGTTTGAGTGACAGTGAACACATATAATATCTGTGTTAGTCAGATTTTCTTTGCTGTGACCAAAATATCTGACAAGAACAATTTAGAGGAGGAGAAGTTTATTTCAGCTTGCTGTTTTGAAGTCTTAGTCATGGCTAGCCACATTCATTGCTCTGGGCCTGAGATGAGACAGAACATCATGACAAAAGGGTGTGGCAGAAGAAAGATGCTCAGCTTATGGCAGTCAGGAAGCTGAGAGAAACAGAGGTTGAAGGAGGAAGGGGTCAGGAACTGATACAGTCCAAGTCTAGACTCCCAGTGACCTATATCCTCCAGCCATACCCCACCTGCCTACTGTTACCACACAGTAGTGCATTCAAATTATTAATCCATCAAATGAATTAATCTACAGATAAGGTTACATCTCTCAAAATCCAAACTTCACTTTTGGATTTTTGAACATTGTTGTATTTGCCCAGCACATGAGTTTTATGACGGAACATTTTAATTCCAAACCATAAAAATATCTAATTTTTATATAATTAGGATATCTTATTTGATTGCACTAGTGAGGGATATGAAAGTTTATTCTAGTCATATGTTTCAGTCTCTCAAGGCAGAGGAAGTTAAAGTGATGTTCATACAGATCTTTACAGCTGGGCCTGGTCATGCACACCTGTAATCTCAGCAACTCCGAAGGCTGAGGCAGGAAGATCACAAGTTCAAGGCCAGCCTCAGCAAATTAATGAGACCCGATCTAAAAATAAAAATAAAATGGTCTGAAGATGTAGCTCAGTGGTAGAGTACCCCTGGGTTAAATACCCATTACCCCCTCCCAAAATATATATATATATATTCCATTATAGCAAGGTTTAAATGAAATTTACTGTGTGAGATGCAATACTGCCTAACCATGTCTGGTTAATAAGTAAAACTAAATATTTTGTATTATATTTCAACAATGAGGTAAAGAGGTTAGAAGTAATAGGAATAGTGGTAGTAGATGTAGTAAAACAGTGCTGCCCACATTAACACCAGAAACTAAGAGTGCCACTATCATAATATATCTTCATTAGAAAAATAAAGAACAAAAGTGATGTCATTATCATAAATTAATATTTATAACATTGTTTAGTAATTCCTACAAGATGCAATCTAGTTCTTAAATGTCTGAGAAAAGCAACAAACTGCTGCTTGATGTCTGTATGTCAGGAGCTGGTGTGACATTTGGTTGTAGGAAAACTAGAGCCCATTCTGATCAATGCTACAGTTGCTTTACAATGAAAGATGAAACACTTAACAAGTCAAGGACAAAATCAGGGTTAAATTCACACAAGTCTTGAATATTATCCAAAGCCTCACCTAATTCACAAAACCAAACTTTGAGAAAGAAAGTTGGACAGTATCTGGTAATGGTGCTGGTACAACAGCAGGTCGATGGTACCAGAGGAGGGCTGGGGTATTCCGTGCAGGCCAGATGTTGTCATCATCCTTTTCTTTGAGATGGAAATGCTGTATTCCATGTGAAACAGAGGTTTTCCTATGAATAGCTCTGTCAGTTTCTTGTAGAACCCTACCTTTCTGTTGGCAAAAGATTTCTCATTTTGATAGTGCAGCAGCAGAAGGTTAGGGGTGACAAGAGGTATAACTGAGGTCCTATACATAATGACTGGAGAGCAGGACAGCAGTGTTGAGAGAAGAGATTCAAAGGTGAATTCCACTGCTCTGCAGATGCTACCGTTGTATTCTCTCCAGAGTGCATTGTTTCAGTTTGGAGAGAAGTAACTCAAGCTGTTGTAAGATCCAGTGACTTCATTTCAATGGCGGTGTCTACCAATAATCATACACAATAGAAGATTATCAAACTGAAAGATTTCAAGAATCAAGCACATATAGATAAAACTACATATAGATGGAAAACATTTAAAATGTCAATTTGTCATATTGGAACATGTTGGCTAATGCCAAATATTAGAAGCAAGTCCAAAATATTTGTTGGAGGAATTTGTAATTGCTTCAAATCTACTGGTAAATATTGGTTTCATTAGAAGGTAAACATTATCATTGCTCCAGGGTCATCATACAGGATTTCCTAGATGAGTTTAATTTTCATTGTATGTGTGCATGTGTGTGTGTGTGTGTGTGTGTGTGTGTTACATACACACGTGATCTTTGTGTCTTTAATTTGGTTTGGGATACATTTACCTTTAGTTGCCCAACAAGTTTAATTATTAGCAGGGGCAAGTGGAAAGACAAATAAACAGCAGATAAATGTTAGTAAAGGATGTTAAGATTCTTCTGGTAAAATCTCCAGGATAAGGGTCTAAAGTTGTCTCCAGTGGTTAACCTTTGTTCTCCTTGGTAAAAGTTGTCTACCAGAACTACTCGATTTTAGGTAAGCAGAAGAACAGAGAACTTTCCTGCATTTTCTTTTTCTTCATTATATTCAGTTCAATCCTGCATACTTTGGAGTAGTATATTCTCTCACAGGAGACAGGACAAAGAAAAAGTCTTGCAGTACGGAGTCAGGGGATAATCCCCACTTGGTACAAGGGGCCAGAAAAACAATATTCCATCCCAAAAGATACCTTTTGAAAGAAGCCTGAGACTGGAATCCAGCTTTAGAAAGTAGACTCCAAATCATCAGAATCAAAATCCATCTTTACCAGAGTGGGTGAACATCTATCCATAACTGTGATTCAGGCATGATTCACCAATGGATCTTGAATCAATAATTCATCAGTGAAGATGAAGCCTTCAAATGTGTACACTTAAGGTCCTGGGTAGCAGGTCTAGATTCCCATGATGAATTTGATCCTATACAAATTGTGGCATCAAAACTGAAAGAAAAAAATATTATTCAGTGATACTTCTTAAAGCACAATATGCAAGACTGTATTTAGGAGCACTGTGATAAATAATAGAAACTACTGTAATGGGATTGTGCAGTGGAGAATAGAGACATGGCTCACTTCAGAATATAGCACAGGCAAGTGGGAATTTATGTCTAAGAAGCAGAGTGGGGAATCAATGGATGGAAAATCAATAAGAAGAAACATCAAGGGTAAGGCAGCTACTGACTAAACTCATGTAAAAGAATAATTGAAGACAGAGTGATAAGACATCATCTGAGGAACGATGGAGAATAAGAAAACTGATAATGTACTGAAGGTGATTAGTAATAAAGGGTGGGGAAGGAGGTTTCTTACTAAACTGACATATGAGCATTCTTTGCTAAAACTAGATTTTATAAAGAAATACACGATGGACCAGGGAGAAGATTCAGATGTCTGACTAGAAGTTTGGGGTGTAGCTCAGTACAGTGCATGCTTAGCATAAGGAAGTCCCTGAATTCAATCACCAGCACCATAAAAATGCCTACCTAAATTTTGGTCAAGTACAAAATTTGTCACCCTTTCTGTATACATTACACTCCCTTTTCTGCATTAGAACTTACTCTGCTACCCTAAACTTATTGTCCAATTGACTGGTTTTCCCAGTGTCACTCTCCTTTTGATTTTATTGAATCTTCAAAAAATATAACAAACTTTTATCTGTTGCATCACACACACACTGTAAGCCATTTGGTATTACAAATTCCTTCCAAATTTATGAAATCCTCCTTTTTTGTTGTTAATTATTTGGAATTTAATGTGGGGTGTGTGTGTGTGTGTGTGTGTGTGTGTGTGTGTGTTTTACTGGGGATCAGACCCAGGGCATCAAACCTGCTAAGCACAGAGTCTACTACTGAGTTATACCACTAGCCCTGGAAGTTAACTTTTTAAATCAAAGAATATTGGGATTATAAAATATTTAAGAGACTAATTCCAAAAACATAAATCTCCTGTGACAAATTTAGGAATGATAGTCAACTAGTTCCAGAGTTATATACAAATGTAATATGCATATATACACATACCTTTTTTAGCCATGCTAATATTTTGAAGAGAAATATGTGCTGTTGCAAACTCAAAGTATTCAAAACTTTGGAAATGAAAATGTACCACATGTATTGTAATCACATGTTGCAACATGTGCGCTTTGGTTTCTTTCTATACAAATTTACACTTAAGAATTGTCTTGATGAGTGGGTGTGATGGTGCATACCTGTAAGCCCAGCAAATAGGGAGGTTGAGGCAGGAGTGTTGCAAGCTGGAGGCTGGCCTCAGCTGGCCTTAGCAAGACCTCAGCAACTTAGTGAGATCCTGTCTCAAATAAATAAAAAGGACTGGGATATGTAGATCAATCCTAAAGCTCC
This sequence comes from Glaucomys volans, assembly GCA_020662805.1. Classification (NCBI taxonomy): domain Eukaryota; kingdom Metazoa; phylum Chordata; class Mammalia; order Rodentia; family Sciuridae; genus Glaucomys; species Glaucomys volans. The sequence goes on from JAJEJO010001276.1 coordinate 103,150, forward strand.
TCTTGGGAAAATTCCCAGGGCCAAAAAAAAAGAAGTGGGGAGGGACGGTGGGAGGGAGGGAAGGAAAGGAAGGAAGGAAGAAAATTGATGAGAGCTGCGGGTAGATCATGGTAGATCATTTGTCACTTTGTGTGTGAGAGCCTGGATTCAATACCCAATATGACCAAAAAGAAAAAAAAAAGTGCTTTTATGTCTGTTTTGCTGTGTTATGTTATTATGTAGTCTACATAACCGAAATAGAATTAAATCACACAGCAGCAGCCACTGTCTTTAAGAATGTAGTATGAGGGCTGAGGATATAACTCAGTTGGTAGAATGCTTGCCTGTTAAGCACAAGCCCCTGCGTTCAATCCCCATCACCGCAAAAAGAAAAAAGCATAAATAGAAGAATGTAGTATGTGTCAAGTTTGAAAGAAATTTTTGACGATCCCTTTTCTGTCAAAGTAGGAAGGTAAGTAAAGAAAAGAAAACTTCCTTTTGACGTAGTCCCCCCTCCCCGCCCCCACCCCCGTCAATTCTTTCTGGATCAAATATTTCTCAAAAGGATATATGTTTTATGGTATATATTATGCTGTCTTAATTATTTAAAACTCATACTCTTGGACCATCCTGAGAAGATGAATTTAAGAAAATTATATATAAATAAGTATAAATGGGTTTTTTTTGCTGTTGTTGTTTTCTGTTTTTCTGGCCAGCGCAACCTGTTTAGAAAACCCGGTCTACCGAGTTTCCGTTCCTAGCTCAGCATCCACCAAGCCTCTGCAGCGCTGGCACAGCGCGCAGGCGGCAGAGCTCTGACCGCAGGGGCCGGTGGAGGAGTGGGGGTGGGGTTAGGGCTAAGGTCAGGGTTGGGCGGGGCGCCAACAGGAAATGCGCAATCATTCCGCGCAGCTGTCTTGGCCTCTGCGCACCCTAGGAAGGTGACCTAGCGATTGGAGATAATGGTGGCCAGCAAAGGTCGAATTTTCTTGGGTCTTCACAGCTGGGCGGGGCATGGGGTAAAGTCACTCCCTATTTTTGTGCTTCCATGGTTGTCGGAGAGCGACGTTTTATTTATATTTTTGTCTTATTCTTTCGTTTTCACGTTTAGGGTTTTCCTTTTAAAACATGAATTTGCATCTGTTGTCTTACTAATGTACATTATGTAATACAGATTTTTGTTTGTTTGGTTTTGTTTTTATTGGTACTGGGGATTGAACTCAGGGACACTCGACCACTGAGCCACATCCCCAGTCCTATTTTGTATTTTATTTAGAGATAGGGTTTCACTGAGTTGCTTAGGGCCTCGCTAAGTTGCTGAGTCTGGCTTTGAACTCCCTATCCTCCTGCCTCAGCCTCCCAAGTACTGGGATTACAGGCGTGTGCCACCACGCCCGGCATGTAATGCAGATTTTAAAGCTACAAATGTTTGCTTGTGATTCTAGCAGTCTATCACTTTTCTACAGATTATCTCTAATAGCAGAGACCAGAAACCAGGACTTTTTAGAGCATATTTCCAGAGTGCCACATTTCATCTGAAAGGATTATATGGGCTTTGCTTAACACATCAGTATAGAGCTGTTTGTTTTGGTTTCGTGTGTGTGTAATTTAAAAATTATTCACTGATATTTTTTGGAACCTAGCAAAGCTGATTGGAATAGGTTAAAAGACCACTGTTATGGGGCACAACTTAATAACTGACCCTTCACCACTGAGAAGTCCAATTTGAGAGTCTTTATTGAGCCAGCCAGCTGACTGTCTCACACAATGCCCAAAAAATGGCTATTGGGAGAACAGCCCAGACCACAGGGTTGCAGACATTCTTATACCCAAACCCACATCAATCATAAGTGTCTGTTGCTATGATTCGAAATCACAAACTTACATCATGAAATCATCAGCAGAGAGGGAAGCGTGTCAAAATGACCCTTACCTAGGTACAAACTGAAGAGTAGTTACTAATGGTTACTAACAGGAATCAAAAGAGAACAATTTTTCATCACATAAGAATCGCCATTTTGCATTGTTAAACACATCTTGCTAAGTTACTGATGATGGGTACAGAGGCGGGGCGTTCCCATGAGAGAAGCTCATTTCCTACATAACATGGAGTCTCAGAGCAAAATGGAGTCTGTTTAGTTATTGCCCATATAACCTGGTCTGTAACATTTCTATGGAGCCAAATCTGTCAGCCCATCACAACCACTATAACAATCATCTTCCTGTGTGGGAGAGAGATTAGGCTCAACTCCCAATGCAGAATAGGCAAGGAGGAATTTATAACCAAGGAGCAGGTGAAAGTCAGTTGGTGGAAAATTGCTAAGTGGTAATGGATATCAGATATCACCTTGTGGGGGTGGAGGAAGAGAAGCCTAATCAGATATCCAGGGTGGGAGTGTCTTGCTAAACTGAGTTAGCAAAGCTCTTTTCTAAAACTGGATTTTATAAGGAAGTCTGCAGATGGACCTAGGAAGAGGTTCCAAATCCTGACTAAAATTTGATTAATCATAGAATCTTTTTCAGTGTGAGGATTATTTTTGTTGTTTTATATGTGATGCTGAAGATCAAACACAGAGTCTTTAGCATGCTAGGCAAGCACTCTACCACCAGCCCAGGAATTCAAGTTTTATTACAATGTTCCATGTCCCCTATCCCCTTTCCAAGGAACACAAAGCACATTTTACATGAATTCTATATTTATATATTCATCTTTTAAAAAATATTTTTAGATTGATAGACCTATATTTTATTCATTTATTTATATGTGGTGCTGAGGATCCAACCAAGTGCCTCACACATGCTAGGCAAGCACTCTACCAGTGACCCACAACCCCAGCCCCTATTCGTCTTGAATGAGTCAATATATATATTTTTTCTCTTTGTGATTTTTGACCTCAGCATGTAAGAGTAAAATTTAGAAGTCAAAAATCCCTGAACACCTTCACCAGAATTTCCTCCACAGGTTTTGCTGTCCCTTTCACCAGACACTGAAGTTACTTTATCTTATTTAAATAGAATTGTTAAGTATCTCTAGCATCTTCCTATTTACCCTCCATTTACAGGTATGCTCTATTTAGTCTACTACCTCCTCTACCTGTTATATATACTTTTAAAGCTTTTAATCAGAAACATTTTTCACACTGCTCAAGCAGTTATAATTTTATTTATAATTCCAGAATTCAACCCTTTTCCCATTTTTGGATAATAGCTCTTCCCTAGTGTTTTGTTTGACTCTTCTTGTCTCTGGCAAAGACAATTGTTCTCCTACTGGAGGGTGCATTAGCATCACCTGGGAGCTTGTTAAAACACTAAGTGCCACCTCCAACCTAGGGGTTATAATTCACAAAGCCTGGTTTGTGGCCTGATGATTTTGCATTTCTACCAGGTGTTGGGATTAATCTTTGGAACATCATGAGAGACTAGCCTGACTTCCCTCACTTCAAATAGAGAAAATCCCTGAAGTGTACCAAATCTGATAAGAGCTGAACTCCAGTTTCAGTATGTGAATGAATGCTTTACTCAAACTACCTCAAGAGCTGGGGGTTGGAATAGGGAAATGAGTTAGAGTCATAAACTTAACCACAAACCTACTGAGTAAGAATTATACTGATTCATATGTTCATTATAATTTCAGACTCCATGTACTGGATTGCCTCCCAAATATCAAGTACCAGAAGCAAAGCTCAACTCAGGAAGAATTTGGATGAATAATGCTTTGTGTTCTAAGTCAGCTGCCATTTAAGTTTTTTATGGAGAGTTATTCAAGTGTGCTCCCCTTCCAAATAGAAAAGGAGTTAAAGAGCATGTCCTTGGCTTGGGGATATAGCTTAGTGGAGCCCAATCTAGCATGCTCAAAGCCCTGGGTTCAATCCCCAACACTGCAAAACAACCAGAAGTTTTCCCTAGAGGTATTCTGTTTTTATCCCATCACCTCTGAATAGCTAACTGATGGAGTAGGTACATTTCATGAATTGTCTGGTGGAGATGCAAATTCTGAAAGTGGCATAGAACCAAGAACAGCCACAACATCCTAGTTACCCAAGGTTCTTTTGAGAGGTTCATCTCAATACATCATAATCTTTGTGAAGATTTCAGATATAGGCATGTGTAAGATTGACATTTAAGCAGGTGAGCAGAATTTTCCAGAGATTCACCTAGAGAACTCCTGAGGATGCAGGTGCATGCCATTCTTTCCTGATAAACAATCTTAAAGGATTTCCCCCCAGGAAGTGTTCCTGCAGAGTAGCACCTGAAGCATGGCTGTCTGTGTTCAGGCAGAATCATCCTTCTGTTAATTCAAGGAGAACCAACCTTATTTACCAGGTAAATGAAGGGGATAGACTGTGATACAGAAACATGCAGCATGGAGGTTGCTTTTAATCCAGGCAAACAGCAGAGTCAGTTTGTGTAAATCATGTGTTTCAAGGGGTCCAACCAAACAGACAAGCTGAATACCAAGGGCAGGGAGAAGCCTAGAGTGAGTTTAGTAGATGACCTAATGTTCAGCCTGGGCCTCTCATCAATTCCTGAGGTGCAGGATTGCTTCTAGCTTTGTATTTTCCAGTCACATCGTCAGTGCTGGAGAGTAGGAGGGCATAGATATGTATGACAATTCACTGTGATACTGCTTGGTTGATAAAAATAAGTGCTCTTTTGAGCAGAGTCCAAGATTGTAAGAGATTGACTATAGCAGGCAATGTAAACATTCCCAGTATTGTTCAGTATCTACTGAATACTTATTCTGAATCGCAACTGTTCTTGTTTTCCATGGAATGTTCTGTTTGACAGATGATAAAATATTTTCAGTATTTAACTGTGATATGTAAAAATCCATTATTTTCATTGCAGAAAGTGTTCTATCACTATACATATATTTTACTACAAATATATAGTATATATTTGTGAGTATCAGCATATGTACACTCACATTTTATATATAGTTACACCATATATTTATCCCATAGTAGGTGAATCTCTTCTATGCCTGATAGTTGGGTTTTGTCTAGTTTGCAGTTATCAAAACTCTGCTGCTAAAATAGCTAAATTCATGTATCCTGATTTATATAGGTTCACATTTCTCAACAGTCTATATCTGGAAGAGTGGAATTGATAATTCTCCAATTCAAACATTGCTCATGAAAGTGTTAATTATAATAATGTTGGAAAACCACGTACTATGTCTTACAAAAATGTATGTTGTGCCTTATCCACCTCCCATTCAGCTCTGTGGTGTAGACTACAGAATATTACATGCACAGTTCATGAAAATCGTATTTAAATCTTCATAGCAACATTATTTTAATAACAAAACCCATAAATAATCCAGAATGAGTAAATAAATCATACTCTATGAATCCAAAGGATTTCAACTATACACTAATAAAAATATAACAAAATTGACTTATGTAAAGACCTTGATGAATTTTAAAAATATAATGTTGAGCAGAATAATCTAGGCAAAAAATACTGGCATTATTTCATCTCTTAACGTTCAGAAGAAAGTGATGTAAAAAGTAAGGACAGGTTACCTATGAAGAGGTAAAAGGAATTGTTTTCCTTAAGAAGTTCATTGGACTCTTCTCAATTGGCGGGTTTCACTGTGATAAATTTAGGATTAAATGATTTTTGTGCTTGCATTTTATGTTTCTGTTTTTTAATTTTTTATATTAAATGAAAACATTTTTTTAGAAACCACCTTTGTCCTCATGGGAAATGTGTGGGCAGAAGAGAAAGAGAGTACCTCCTGGCCCCAATCAACACTTGTTGAGCTTCTCCTTGGCAGAAGAAACTTAACAATGTGAAAACTGACAAGCAAGGATTATTGAGAAACATCTGCTTATCTTGCAGAAGATTTGGGTGGAGATGAAAGTCCTCTGGCTTAGCTGTGGTGATTTTCTGGCTACTTAAATCCAAATTTCCTTAAGCTATTTTTAACCATATTGAACTGTGAACATAATAAGGATAAAATTCATATACTTATTTTCTTTGTCAGATTAAATAGAATTTATGTGCAAAGGCTCATACTGAAGTTATTCAGGGTTTAATAAGGAAAGGCTAAATTTCCAGCACTATTTTTTTTTAACTGATGCCTACAAGTGCATGGTAAATGGGTTTATAAAGGACCCCTGGGAGAAAAGACATTTCCAATGTTGTGTGCCAATCACAGAAAAGGCATCTATATGCTTTTTGTAGTTCTTCAATTCTCAAAAGTAGGATTGCTCTTCCCAGTTGCAAAGTTCTCTCCCCACACTTTTCTGACTCCATGCCCCTCTTCTTGTTTTCCTATTTTGCCAATATCTTACTTTATGAAAATTTCAAAACTACCTAATTGTATCCTTCCTTTCTGAATTAATGCCTTTTAAGTGCAGGAGATCCTTTTAAAATTAATTATAACAAATCATTTAGACAAAGGATTAGGAGGAGGGGCTGACGGCTATAGTCCAGGTGAAAATGATGGTGGCTCAAATCAGTAGAGCTGGTGAGGAAAGGTTGGATTCTGAAACAAGTATAGATATTTAGCTTTATGCTTTTGGTAATACTCATGGAATAGATCATCTCAATCTTAAATAGCTACTTTATGTTTAATTGTGAGGCTATTCCAATAATGTTTACAGTTTCTAGTCTTCATTATATGAATGAAAATTTAGGTGCTTCCTTAATTATGCATGCTAATTTTTATTTGTATATTTGAATAGCTAATATGTTCATCTAGTTTTAAAAGAAAAGCACATAAAGGACATACAGTGAAAAATTTGCTTTCCGTTCTTTCATTTGCAGTGCTGAGAATTGAACCCAGGGCCTTTATGCTTCTGAGGCAAGCCCTCTACCAACTGAGTTATACCTCAGCCCCTGCTTTCCATTCTTAATGGTCACAAATCCCCATTTGCCTAGGACAGATACAGTTTACAATCTTATCCTGGCATAATTCTGAACCTTTCTTTCGGAATTTTTTTTTTTTTTGTGGTGCTGGGGATTGAACCCAGGGCCTTATGCTTATGAGGCAAGCACTCTACCAATTGAGCTATATCCCCAGCCCCTCTTTTGGAAGTTTGTAGGTTTGGATTTTAAAATATACAGGAACTCTACTTGTTCTGTTCTCTACTCTATCCCTGTTTTCTCGCACACTGTTTCCTCACACACTGCCACCCTACCTCAGGCAGAGACAACTGTGGTATCATTGTCTGTAATTGAGGGATTTTATGTAAAGTATGTAAAAACATACAGGGTTCTGTTTTTTTAAATTTATAAACAAATAAGTGTGTTTATGTTATTTAATTTTCGTTAGAAACAAATTTACATTTAAAGAACTTCCAAGAATATTAAAAAGAAGTCACATTTATCCTTTCTTCAGTTTCACTCATTTTCATATTAGTTTATCATTTTCTCTTCTTCCTGATCCTTTTCCCACTCCCTCTTATTCTTTTCTCTGGTTCTCTATTTTCTTTCTTCCTCTCTCTTCTGTTCTCCTACATGTCAACTTTTGTTGCCGTCGTTTTCGTTGTTGTTTGGTTCTGAATAATGAGAGAAGTTTGCATATACCATGCCATTCAGTTATTTCCTAAGAACGGAGACAAAGATTTAGATAACCACAGCACAGCAATTAATTTAGGAAATTTAACATCATAATGTTTTAAAAATATTTTTTAGTTGCCAATAGACCTTTATTTTATTTATTTACATGTGGTGCTGAGAATGAAACCCAGTCCCTCGCACATGCTAGGCAAGCACTCTACTACTGAGCCACAACCCCAACCCTTCATATGGTTGGTTGGTTTGTTTGTAAGATGTTGATGGACCTTTATTTTACTCATTTATTTGTATGTGGTGCTGAGGATTGAACCCAGTGCCTCACACATGTGAGGCAAACACTTCTCCACTGAGCCACAACCCCAGCCCCGTATGGTTTTTTAGTCTAAAGATCATAATTCAATTTATTCACCTGCCCCAATAATATTTTTTTTTCTTTCAGTAGTAGGGAGCAAACCAAGTTTCTTTGTTGGGGTGCAACTTAAGAACAGACCGATCACCGCTGAGAAGTCCAAATTTGAGAGTCTTTATTAGCCTGCCAATTGACTGTCCTCACAATGCCCCAGAAATGGCTATTGGGAGAACAGCCCCGACCATAGGGTTGTAGGGGTTTTTATACCATAAGTCAGTACATCAATCAAAAGTGGCTGTTGCTATGATTCAAAACTATGAACTAACATCATGAGATTTTAATCATTAGCAGAGGGGGAAGTGGGTCAAAATGACCTTACTTAGGTACAAATTAAAGAATGGTTACTAACATCTAGACAATCACTGTTGACATCACTGTTGATGTGATATATTGTTTAGGAAAAATAGAAATCAAAAAGAACAATTTTTCATTGTATAAGAATTGCTATTTTGTGTTGTCAAATATGTCATGCTAAGCAACTGATGATGGGTACAGAGGTGGGATGTTCCCATGGGAGAAGTATTTCCTACCTAACATGGAGTCTCAGGGTAAAATGGAGTCTGTATAGTCATTGCCCATATAGCCTGGCCTGTAACATTTCCATGGAGTCAAATATGTCAACCTGTCACATGTCATATATACTAGTCAAGCACTGTACTATTGAGCTACATTGCCTAGTTCTTTTAAAAGTTTGACTTGGAGACATTATCACTGTGTTGCCCAGGCTGTCCTCACAGTTGTGATCCTCCTGTTTTTTAGCCTCTGGAGTAGCTAGGATTACAGGCATACACCACTGCAGCTAGTATCCAATAATGTTCTTGATAGCATTTTTTCCAGATAAATATCTCATTTAAGCCATGTCTGTATTCTCAGTGACTGGGAAGGGGAGGCAGGAGGATTAAAAAGTTTGAGGCTTGCCTTGGCAACATGGTGAGACCCTGTCTCAAAATGAGAAAAAAAAAGTGTTGAAGGACAGTCACTTGGGATGTGACTCAAACCAACCAAAAAATATCTCATTTAAGACCATAAATAGGAGCTGGGGCTCAGAGGTGGAGTACTTGCCTCACATGCATGAAGCACTGGGTTCAATCCTCAGCACCACATAAAAATAAAAAATAAAGGTATTGTGTCCATCTACAACTAAAAATATAGTTTAGAAAGGACTATAAATAGCATCATGATTCCATACCTTTCTTTTGTTCCAGGGATTGAATCCAGGGACATTTAAACACTGAACCATATCCCCAGCCCATTTTTGTATTTTAATTAGAGACAGAGTCTCACTGAGTTGCTTAGGGAGTTGCTTAGGGCCTTGCTAAGTTACTGAGGCTGGCTTTGGACTCTTAATCCTCCTGTCTCAGCCTCCTGAGCTGCTGGAATCACAGGCATTGCACCACCATGCCCAGCCTCTATACCTTTTTTCAAGAGAACAAAATAATCTTTAATCTGTAATGGTTCCTCAACCTTCCATTGCCTTTCATGCTGTTAGTATTTTGTAAGCACTCTAGCCATGTATTTTATAGAATGCCTTAAGTTTGAGTCTGTATGAACTGTCCTCAAGACTGGTTTTAAGCCTGGCATGGTGACACATGCCTATAATCCCAATGAGAGTCTGAGACAGGAGGATCTTAAATTCAAGGGCAGCCTCAGCAACTTAGTGAGGTTCTAATATAAAAATAAAGGGCTGGGGATGTATTTCAGTGGTCAAGTGCCCCTGGGTTCAATCCCCATTAACACCCACATACAAATACATCCACACAGAGACTGGATTTAAGTAATGCCTTTGTGGTCAGAAGAACAAAACTTTTACTATAATCATCCCCCAAATAATGTCTTATAACTATAGTTATGTGTCACTTAATAACAGGGATATTATCTGAGTAGTGCATCTTAGCTGATTTCATCATTGTACACTGTCTGAGCATTATAGAGCATATATAGACATACCTAGGTGGCATAGAATGCTATGCACATAGGTTACAGGTATGTGTGTGTATATATACGTATGTGTATATATGTGTATGCCTGTTTGCTATAAAAGTATATACACACATTACATATATATATGCATGAATGAATATAGTATATAGGTGTGCATATGCACAAAATGGGCTATTGTATCTGTAATAGCCTGTTGCTCATAAGGCTGTAATGAACAAAATGAGATTAAATGAAGCACAAGAAGAAATGATGCAATCAAGTGGTTTGGTAAACATGAGATGTATGAGGCTACTGCTCACGACCAACATGGAACACTATTGTTCTGTAAATTATTTTTATAAGCAGGAGGAATAAACTGGGTGTGATGGCACATTCCTGTAATTCCAGTGACTTGGGAAGCTGAGGCAGGAGGATTACAAGTTTGAAGTCAGCCTCAGTAACTTAGTGAAATACTCAATAACTTAGGAAGATCCTGTCTCAAAATAAAATATATAAAAAGAATTAGGGCCGGGCGTGGTGGCGCAGGCCTGTAATCCCAGCACTTGGGAGGCTGAGGCAGGAGAATCTCGGGTTCAAAGCCAGCCTCAGCAACTTAGCAAGGCCCTAAGCAACTCAGTGAGACCCTGTCTCTAAATAAAATACAAAAAAGGGCTGGGGATGCAGCTCAGTGGTGGAATGCCCCTGGGTTCAATCTCTGGTACCAAAAAAAGAAAAGAAAAGAAAAGAAAAGAAAAGAAAAGAATTAGGAATGTAAGTCATTGATAAAGCACCCTGGGTTCAATCCTCAATCTCAAAAATTAGAAAAATTAAGCCAGGCGTGGTGGTGCACGCCTGTAATCCAAGCAACTCGGGAGTCTGAGTCAGGAGGATCGCGAGTTCAAAGCCAGCCTCAGCAACTTAGCGAGGCCCTAAGCAGTGAGACCACTCAGGGACACTCGGTCACTGAGCCACATCCCCAGCCCTATTTTGTATTTTATTTAGAGACAGGGTCTCACTGAGTTGCTTAGGGCCTCGCTAAGTTGCTGAGGCTGGCTTTGAACTTGCGATCCTCCTGACTCAGTATAAATTGGCATTCTAAACAAAAAGAATCTGCCCTTCTTCTACATACCCTATGTTTGTCTCTTGTTTCTTTGCCCCTCTTTTTCTCTCTCTGCCACTCCCCATCTCTCTTTTGTTTACTCTCATTCATTCTTTCATTTCCCTATCCATTTATATCACCATGGACTCATGAATATTTATTTTATTCAATGAACTATAATCTCTTACTCTCTTTATGTTGATGTTCAAATTTTTCCTAATTTGACAAAAGGGAGCTCTTGTGTCCTTTGACATACTTTCATAATTTTTAGTGCTTCCTTAGTTATGACACAAGGACACATTCCAACCTCATCTTATGCATCTCCTCTCCCAGCCATGATATCACCTGTGTTTCTCCAGAAGCCTTGGTTCCATATAATGGGAAAAGGTATTTAGAAACCAAGGTCTTTGTACTACTGATGTGTTTCAAGCCCTTTCAGATGCAAAAAAATATAAATAGATATGTGTCTGTTATGTATGCATTTTATATATATTTTTCATATGTTTATGATACTTTCATCCAATCACTCCATAAAGTTTGGAGGCTTTGTTCTTGTTGTTCGTTTGCTTGTTTGCAGTACTGGGGACTGAACCCAGAGGTACACTTACCACTAAACTACATCCCCATCCCATGTTTCTTTCATATTTTGTTTTGAAGTAGGGTCTCCCTTAGTTGCCAAAACTGGCCTTGAACTTGCCATCTTCCTGCCTCAGCCTTCAGAGTTGCTGGGATTACAGGGGTGCACCACTATAACCAGCCAACCCATAGGGTTTTCTTTGCCTTTTCTCATTCTCTATTTATATGATCTCCTTCCACATTGAAAACTTTCTCACCCAGTGAGTCACTGCAGCCATAGCTCCTTCCCTCCTCCCCTCTCCTCATCTCCTGTGCTCCTTTTACCTTTCACTGGTTGCCAGACTAGAGGAGCATAATGCAGGCATTGTGGATTTAATATTAAAAGTTAAATTTTTTCAAAGAAAATGCAAATAGGAAGTGAAAAGTGAATAAGTCTAGGAGGATAGGAACTGCCCAGAAGCACCTGGACCCATAAGCACCCTTGGAGAAATTGGAGAAAGCTGCAAGAACCCTGTCAAGTGACTGTCCCCTCATGACAAAAGCAGACCAGGGCCAAGGCCTGGTCAACCCTCCATTTCTATGAAAGGCATAAGTACATTTTTATTCCAGGTTAGATCTAACATTTTCTTTCCTATTGGATAGTGGAGAGCTTGAGGGAAGGGTCACTGTTGTGATTCTTCTGTCAGCATCAGTCTCTACAGTAGAAGAAAACATATTTGTGTTTTTGAGACAGGGTCTTGCTAAGTTGCTCAAGCTGGTGTCAATCTCTGGGTTCAAGCAATCCTCTGGTCTCAACTTCCCAAGTAGCTGGTTCCATAGGCACATGCCACAGTGCAGTACATATTTTTCAAATAAAATTACATGAAGCCTGGATACAGTGGCACATACCTGTAATCCCAACAACTAGGGAAACTGAGGGAGGAGGATCGCAAGTTTGAGGCTAACCTCAGCAGCTTAGCAAGTCTTCAAGCAACTTTGAGACCTTCTCAAAATCAAAAATAAAAAGGGTTGGGGATATAGCTCAGTGGTTAAGCAACCCTGAGTTCAATCCCTAGGATGGAAAGAAGGAAGGAAGGAAGGAAGGAAGGAAGGAAGGAAGGAAGGAAGGAAGGAAGGAAAGAAGGAAGGAAAGAAAGAAAGAAAAATGAAAGTGGTAATAAGTTTGCATAAAGAAAATGCACACAACCCAGTTTGTTCGAGACTGATACTGCACGGTTATTGGGTCTATGAGTAAATATGGAATAGGTGATTTATTGGTTTTAAAAGTTTCAATGATATCATGGACAATTATATTGTTTTACATAATGGATAAAGGATGTTTTATTCATGCATGTATTTCATTTTGCCTATGCCCCTAGTTTAAATTCTCAGAATATAGATTTATTATCCCTAGACATGTGTGTTCTTTAATTGGAACTGAGCTTTAACAAAATATAAAAACTTTTATATATTACTATATGTTGCTTTTTTCCCTATATTCTTCTATTACTAGGAGCTTCACAATTAGTTTTGTTTCATCTGGTTTTTACTTTTGGCTTTACTGGTGATACATCCCTCCTTAGCCCCTGTCATTACTAGCAATGTTGCTAGTATATACTGAAAGATTCCCCATTTGTTTTCTTCCTTCATTATGGTTTTTTTTTTCTTTTTTTAATTTTGGCAGTACTGGGGATTAAACTCATGGCTCTATGCATTATCTTAATTTTTCTAAAGATAAAACTGGATACTAAAGTGAGTATGACAGATTTAATCAGTAACAAGAATTATAATAGGGAAAAGATTATAACATGAACAGAATATAGAATTCAACTTTAATATTACAGAGGTAACTGTTTATTTTAAAGGGAGAATGAAGGAGTAGGAAGTAGGGGCACTGAAAGGAAGCTCAGTGGAGTCAGAGGTGTGAAAAATTACAAAAAGCAGTAAACACAGGGCTGGTCTATGTGAAACCCATCTGGGTTTGCTGACTGGGATACTTGTTATTTATAAATGTATCTACAAATGCAGGGGCATTCTACTACCACCCTACATCCCCACCCCTTTATATTTTTGATTTTGAGACAAGATCTTGCTAAATTACTTAGACTGGTCTCTAACTTAGCATCCTCCTGCCTCAGACTCCTGAGTTGCTGGGATTATAGGTGTTCACCACTGAGACCCATTCAAATGGGCTCATTGAAGTTAGGCTCATACCCTCCTGCAGAAGCCAGAAGATAGAGGCCTTATCTTCAGATGTTGGCTAGAACAAACAAAATTTGAGATCCTTCAGTTTTCTCAGATTAGCATTTAAAAAGGACTGAAGAGGAATATAGGAAGGTAGCCTTAAGCTGCTAGAAACTGTTTTATTCAGCTCTTCAAGGCCTCATTGAGAAGAGGGCTCAGAGGAGCCTGGCTAGAACTTTCTCAAGGAGAGAATCTTTGTCAGTTACAATGTGTCTCTCAGCAGCAAGAGTCATTGATTCTATACTCTTGAATAGAAGTTCATTTTCACCAGCCCCTTTGCCAATTGTTGGCCAATCTATGGCCCTTGAGGAGGTGGTATAGAATATATGGCAAGCAACTGGATAATCCTGATATCTGTGAGAGAACAATGAGCTAAGTGTGATATGTTTAGGAGCCCAAAAGAAGGTGACCAAGAGGAGACTTCTAGGGAAGACAGTGACTGGGTTGGGCTTAGTTATGGAGGGAGAAGGATGTGATGGATATTCAAAAACAAGGGACTTGAGCACATCAGAGGGTCTGCTAAAAGTACAGGAGACCTAACTCACAGACATAAGGAGGAGCAGGAAACAATGAGACACGTATAAGATCTGCTATGATTTGGGTAATACTTAAAGGTTCATATATTGAAAACTTGGTCCTAAGGATGGTGGTATTGAGAGGTAACAGAATCTTTAAGAATGCCTACTGGGGATTCCTGGGTCAATCAAAGACTGCTTTCCAAAGCAATTAATGTGTTCAGTGGAGTGGGGAACCTAGTTAGTCCTTGTGAGATTGTTTTAAAAGCCTGAACCAAGCCCCATAAACTTTCTCTGGCTATCTGTATTGAGAGTGATCCCTTCCTCATTCACACACACCCATCATTGCTATCATGCACTTACCAGAATCTGAACCATGTTATTTGAACTTTTAGTCTCTAAAACTATGAGGTAAAGAAACCTTTTTCCCCCTTCATATGTAGCCTGATTCAGGTATTTTATTATAGCACCCCCACAAGAAAAAAAAGATGAATAGAGAGTTTAATTAGTAGGCAGGCAGGCCCCATAGAGTAAGGGGTGAGGCATGGCATGAAGGATTTTCATCAGGCCAGTCCTCTGGTAAGATGTGGGGAAGTGTGCAGGCTAATTTTAAGAACAGGAAGAATGGAATCATGTATTCAAATTTAGGAACTTATTTAATTTGTATACATTTATAACAGGTATTAGCCAAGTATAGCCTATGACCAAATTGGGACTGCTTATGAGCTAATAAGAATTTTTTATGGGTTTTTTTTTTTTCAACTGTTTGCGGTTTTTTTTTGCGGTGCTGGGGATTGAACCCAGGGCCTTGTGTTTGCGAGGCAAGCACTCTACCAACTGAGCTATATCCCCAGCCCAATTTTTTATGTTTTTAAACAGTTGAAAAGAGCTGAAAGAAGGACACTATTTCACAAAAATAATATAGAATTCAAAAATTCATATTTCAGTGTCCATAAATAAAGTTTTATTGGAATACATTCATGCCCATTTTAAAAATATTGTTTATGGTTGCTTTAACACTACAGTGGTGAAGCTGAGTAATTGTAAGCTGTGGCCCTCCAAATGTAAAATATTTAGCATTTATCTCTTTGTAGAAAAAGTTTCCGACTTCTGATTTGTATAATATAACAATTATTTTCTTGAATGCCTGTATTGCTTTTGTGTACACTGAAGGGAATCACAGTTCAGCAAGTCGAAACTGCATTTTTCCAGTACGAGGGATTGAGCTCTGGAGAGCTCTACCACTGAGGTAAATCCCCAGATGTTCTTGTTTTTGTTTTTTTGCAGTGCTAGGGATTGAACCCAGGGCCTTGTGCTTGTGAGGTAGGCACTCTACCAACTCAGCCACATCCCCAGCCCCTCCCCAGATCTTTTTATACATAAACAAGTAATGGTTGTAATCAGGAGAGTGGGGAATAAAGAGATATTTTACGTGTGTGTGTGTGTGTGTGTGTGTGTGTGTGTGTGAGAGAGAGAGAGAGAGAGAGAGAGAGAGAGAGAACGCAAGAGAGAGAGAGCTATTCTGGGGATTGAATTCAAGTCCTCAGGCATGCTAGGCAGGTGCTCCACCACTGAGCTATACCCCTAGCCATTTACCTATTTTTAATTATCATCAGAATTCATTTTTGATAAAAAAGTATTTTATAAATAACATAAATCAATAATTAGAACTAAAATAATTTCCCTGGAAATGTTTATTATGTTGACATTTTTAATATTTAACTATCTTTCATCTTCATTTTTATGACTCTAGTATTTTTACTCCTATGTGATTATTTTATTGTGATAAAATATACATCCCATAAAATTTATCATTTTAAGTGTTTGACTCAGTGGCATTAAGTACATTAACATTCTGCACAATCATCACAACCATTTCTGGAACTCTTTTCATCTTGCAAAACAAAAACATTCTATCCACTAAAAAGATAACTCATCCATCATCTCATTCCCTGGCAACCAGCATTCTGCTTTCTGTTTCTGACATTTGACTATTCTAGATACCTCAAGTAGTACAATCAGAGGTATTTATCCTTTTTGTGATTGACTTTCATCACTTTGGATAATGTCCACAAGATTCATCCATGTTTGTGGCACGTATCAAAATTGCTTTCCTTTTTAACACTGAACATATTCCATTATATGCATATACCACATTTGTTTTTTCACATGTCTATGAACACCTGTATAACTTCCAACTTTGCCTATTGTGACTATTACCGCTATGAATATGGATACAAAAATATCTTTTCAAGTCTTACTTTCAGTTCTTTAGGTGTACACCCAGAAGTTAAATTGTTGATTCCTGGTGTTTGGTGCTCAAGTGTTAATTTATAAAAGAGATTGAGTGATAACATGAGCAGGCTGATGTTACAGAATGAAGATTTTTACTATTTAGCCTTTCTCCATAGAAGTGGACATGCCACATCACATCACAACACATCAGTTCACACCACAACACATCAGTTCATATCACAACACATCAGTTCACATCAATGAGGCATACCAGGTTTCAGTCAGGAGACAAAGAAAGGAGTAGAAAGGAAACTGTAGGCTACTGCCTTTTGCAATCCCTGGAAGAGTCAGGGTGTGTCAGAGTAAACAGTCTGGGATAGGCTAGTTTGCATAATCAGGATGACTTTGGTCTCTAGTGGCATGGCACCTGAACTGGGGTGGTTGAGGGTAAGGGAAATACTGTCTTGTGAGAGTTAAATAAAGAGATTACTAGAGATTTTGGCTGGGATTGGTCAGTTTGCATATGAAAGACATGATCACAGGCCAACTGCCATTAGGAATTAGCTAACCTTGGACCTTGGGAGGAGTAGTCTCTTCTAGGGCTTCTAAAGCCCTCAAATGCCAAAGCATCAAGAATGCAGAAATTAAGAAAATGATAATTAATTGACCCAGTGATTAATGGATGCCATAGAAGTGGACATGCCACAGGTAATTAAATACAGCACAGGTAATTAATTAATTAACTTATTTATTTACTTTTGTGGTATTGGGTATTGAACCCAGGGGAGCTCTACCCCTGAATTACATCCCAAAGCCCTTTTTCACTTTTATTTTGAAACAGGGTCTTGCTGAGTTACCCAGGCTGGCCTCAAACTTGCTCAGCCTCCTCTTGCCTCCTCCTCTTGCTTCAGCCTCTTGAGTGATTGGATCACAGGGATGCAAGACAGAGCCCAGCTTAAATTTTTTCATGTACTCCTATCTCTCTTATTCTTTTTGCTTAGCTTTTGGTGTCATATCCAAAAAATAATTGCCAAATTCAATATTGTAAAGCTTCCTCCCCAAAACACTGATAGTTTTAGTTCTTACATTTAGGTCTTTGGTCTATTTTTTATGTAAATTAAATTTATTTCAAATTGATAATGCAAACATAAAATTGTATATTTTCATGGGGTACAATGTGAATTTCAATACATACATATATTGCCTTTCCTCCACTTTTTTTTAGAGCAGTGGCCCAACAGAGTTCATACAAATTTCTCTAGCTTTGAGTTAACTTTTATATATGATAAAAGAAAAAAGTTCAACTTCGTTCTTTTGCATATGGATATCCAGTCTTCCCAACACTATGTGCTGAAAATTGTTTCCTTTCCCCATTGAATGGTTTTGTTGTTAAAAGCTTGGTCCTTGTCCCGGATGCCAATCCAATAACGAGGACACAGTTTTGAGAAAAAGGAAAAAGTTTTATTGCTTTGTTAGCAAAGAAGAAGCATAGGGGACTTCTGTCCCAAAGGCTGTGATTCTTCCCATCAGCAGGAACAGGAGGACTTTATAGAGGTGTTCAGAAAGAATAACATTAGGGAGGAGAGGTGAGGAAGGAGATCAGGGAAAAGATCAGGGAGGAGAAGTTTAGGGAAAAGATCAGGGAGGTTTAGGAAAAAGAAAAAAAAAAAAAACATGTAAGTTTCAAAGCAACAAGGGATATAGTCAAAGCATCAAGTGAACCCCTGTTACTGTTTTGCCACCCTTGTCAAAAATTATTTGACTATGTTAGCAAAAGTTGAACTTGGGGTTTTCTATTTATTGCTTTGCTAGTAAAGGATAAACACAAGATACTCCTGTCACAAAAGGCTCTGATTCTGCACATCAGCAGGAATAGGAGATTTTTAAAGAGATGATTCAAAGGCTACATTCCACATGTTCTCTGTCTGGAGTTGTAATTCACTTGTTAATTTGGGAGATAATGATTTCTGAGGTCTTGTGGTACCATCCCCAAAGTCTGGATTACTTTGTTCCTATGGTGGGTGTGTACTCAGGACAGATAAATCTGCCTAAAATGGAGAAGAAAGGTAATCCTGTTTCCTCTGATGGTCTATATTTTTTTTTGCATTATTTTAAAAAAATATTCCTTAAGGACTGTGGGTATAGCTTAGTGGGAGAATACTTGCCAAACATTCAAGGTCATATATCACTCTTTTCTTTTTTTCTTTTAATTATCCCTCTTTTCTTGATGATTTAAAGTTAATAATGGGCTGGGGATATAGCTCAGTTGGTAGAGTGCCTGCCTGCCTGGGTTCAATCCCCAGCACTGCAAATAAATAAATAAATAAATAAATAAATAAATAAAGTTAATAATTCCTAGCCAGCTGTGGTGGCACACACCAGTAATCCCAGTGACTCGGGAGGCTGAGGAAGAAGGATTGAAAATTCAAGGCCAGCCTGGCCAATTTATCAAAATAAAAAATAAAAAGGACTGAGAATGTATCTCAATAGTGCAGACAATGTCCCTGGGTTCAATTCCTAATACTGCCCCCCACAAAGTTAACAATAGGTAAGTACTCTGATATGAAGATAATGTAAATTGTGTTAAATAGTAAGGGGATAAGAAAGGGAATAAAACAAAAGCATTTTTACATGCAGACACACACACCCACACACACACACACAGAAACTTACTAATTAAATGTTAGGTAGAAGTACTAAAAATTGCAGTCCTGATTTCTGTAACTGTCATGTAGTCAAGCTGGTATTTGTAACTACCTTCTACTAGCCATTTTTAATTCTCTTTGCCCTCAGCAAGCACCTTAACAATTAGTAATTATTTACCTGAAGGAGTGACAGAAATACTTTACGTATGTATGTATGCATATGTTCTCTCACTTACTTACGGAGCTCCAATGGGACCCAGGACCTTGCACATGCTAAGGAAACACTCTACCACTGTGCTACCTCTGCAGCTCCTGAACTTTTATTCTTGAAATGTCTGGGCCATGTGTCATGCCTGACCTGGGTTAAAGTTTTTCCATTGACTTTAGTCACAAGACTGATAATACTAAGAGGCATTCTACATATATTCTTCTTTACCTCCTTTGTGAAGTAGCAGTTCAGTTTCCCCTCTTGATAATCAGTATCAATCCCTTCATCCAGTGTGGTAATTACCTGATGATTCAGAGGCATGAAGAGCCTAAAGTGGGTGGATGGTAGCCCTTTTTGTTTGTGCTGGGAATTGAACCAAGGGGTGCCTTACCACTGAGGTACATTCCTAGCCCTTTTAAATTTTTTGTTATGAGTCAAATTCTCACTAAGTTTTTGAGGGTCTTGCTGAGTTGCTGAGCTGACCTTGAACTTGTGATTCTCCTACCTCAGCTTCCCAAGTCACTGGGATTACAGGTGCATGCCACTGCACCCAGCCTGGATGCCTGGATGATAGTCTTAATTTTCAGTTCAGTGGAATCACTGTTTTCCTACTGGAAGAAGGTTCTTTTTTTTTTTTTTTTTTTTTTGTACTGGGGATTGAACTCAGGGGCACTCAAACCACTGAGCCACGTCTCCAGTCCTATTTTGTATTTTTATTTGGAGACAGGGTCTCAGTTGCTTAGCACCTTGCTGTTGCTGAGGCTGGCTTTGAATTTGCGATCTTCCTGTCTCAGCCTCCCAAACCACTGGGATTACAGGAATGTGCCACCTCACCCAGCCTGGAGGAAGTAGTACTGCTGATATAACTAAGACCTCTAAGCCAGCAGCCATTATGTGTGCAAACAGGAAGTTAAACTTCCTGTGCTTTGGGTCATTAGGGTAAGAGTAAATGGGTACCATTCACTTTCCATCCTATATTTTCTAGACCTATTAATCCACACTATGGAAGAAATAGTGCCATAAATTGGACACTAACTCAGAGCCTATACATTCTCCTGGAGAACCTTTTTTCTACCTTGAGAGGTATTAGCACTGAGTTGGTGCTGCAACTGTGTGTTCACCAGCTGGGCATGGTGGTTTATGCCTGCAATCCCAGTGACTCAGGAGGCTAGGGCAAGAGGATCATTAACTTCTAGGCAGGCCACTGCAATTTAGTGAGACCCTGTCTCAAAATAAAAAGGGATGGGGATGTAATTCAATGGTAAAGTGAAAAAATAAATAGGATTCCACCATTATATCAAGTCAGAGGTCTCTGAATATTGGGAACCAAAAAAAGACCTGTGAATTCCATAAACATGGGCCCATTT
>JAJEJO010001276.1:123955-196797 GCA_020662805.1 Glaucomys volans
TTTTTTTTTGGTACTGGGGATTGAACCCAGGGGCACTCAGCCACTGAGCCACATCCTCAGCCCTATTTTGTATTTTATTTAGCGACAGGGTCTCACTGAGTTACTTAGGGCCTCACTAAGTTGCTGAGGCTGGCTTTGAACTCATGATCCTCCTGCCTCAGCCTCCTGAGTCGCTTGGATTACAGGCGTGCGCCACCACGCCCGGCAGGAAGGCAAATTTTTATCCAGAATAAACTGTCCATTTTTTTTTTTTTTGGTACTGGGGATTGAACCCAGGGGCACTCCACCACTGAGCCACATCTCCAGCCCTATCTTGTATTTTATTTAGATACAGAGTCTCACTGAGTTGCTTAGGGCCTCGCTAAGTTGCTGAGGCTGGCTTTGAACTCATGATCCTCCTGCCTCAGCCTCCCGAGTGCTGGGATTACTGGCGTGTGCCACCGCGCCCGGCTAAATTGTCTATTCTAATAAGAACACATTGATGTCTCTCTTATGATGGAAGTGGTCTTTTCTGATCACATGCTAATAGCGAGTCCCTGATAAGGCAGTATTTCCTGAGTTGGATTTAGTGAGCATGCTGATCCAACCCATGAAATAGTGTCATATCAGGGACTAACTGTCTCTGCTGCTAGTACAGTGGGTCTTCAGTGATAACTGTGGCCTAATGGGCCTTGGTGAATGGAATCTCATGTTGCTGATCCTATGCATAACTTCTATCCATTCCATTTGGCTATCTTATTCATGAGCTGATTTTGCAATACAAGGATTGTGGGAAAAAAATGTTGCCTGATAGCCACAGAATAGGTCATCCTATCTCCTCGATTACTAAAATCCTTCTCTGGTGAGGTCGCCCTTTGGTTGGCATTCACATGAGACAGAAACATCTTTATGCCTTTTTTCTTTGCTCTTGCAGATGGGCTTATTCATATATCTGTTTCCCAGACCTCCTTGTTATCAATTATCCAAACATGTTCCTTTAAGTCCATTTGCCATAACCTATAAATTAGTATATAATTGCATATCTGGCCATTTATCCTCCCAAGCAAAATAAACAAGATGCATATTCTATATATATTCTTCCTTAATTCTAAGCTCTGTCAACTGGAAGGATTTATCTTTATCACTGTCCTTGAAGGATTACCAGAAAAGGGAGGTAGTGTGGCAGCTGTCCACTTCCAGGGGATACCTGTATATTTAGCATAGCCATTTATAAACCAGGCCTGAATCTTCTCTTCTTCTGTCATCTGATTGAAGGGAACTCCCTATGAGGTCAGGTGCTGCTAGGAGAGAGAAGGCTATGGGAACTGTGGGCATTAGGGACACTTCTTCATGTTACCCTACATTTTCAGGGTCTATTCTGGCTCAATCTTATATATTTCACTTTCATTTGATGATGTAGTGCTGCTGTGCATGCCTATCTTTTTGGCCTGGTGGATCAGGCATAGCCCAGTTCATGATGTGTAGTTCAGGTTGCATAATAACTTAGAGGTCTAATGTTAACATTTAGTCTCCAGCAAAGCACAGGAACAGGACAAAACCCATTTCCCAAAAGACAGTAATTCACAGAGGGGTGGCAGGACTTTGCTCCAATATCCTAAGGACCTGAGCTATGATTCACCCATATGGGCCTGCAAAAGGCACAAAACAATATTACTATCTGCCACTGCCACTTTAAGTACCATTGGATCTGCTGAATCACATGGCCCAAGGGGCAGATAAATTTATAGGACATCCTGTGCCTATTGCAGTCTTCTCTTTTTCTGTGCTCCTCTCAAAATTAGCTTTTTGAACCATTAATATAGTGCTCAATCTGGAAATAATCCCTGAGCTCACCCTTTTCTTTCCCTACTTTGTCTAGTAAAATTAGGTGCAACCCGCCTATTGCATTGTATTTGTTGGTCTGACAAAAATGTTTGTGGGTATCACATACATGTTCACATCAGGAACCTTTCTTGTATGTGTGTGTATGTGTTTGGTACTGGGGATTGAACCCAGAGCTTCCCATATGCTAGGAAAGCTCTCTACCACTGGGCTATAACTCTATCCCTTTATTTTATTTTGAGACAGAGTCTCCCTAAGTTGCCAGGCAAGCCTCAGACTTTCCATTCTCCTGTCTCTGCCTCCTGAGTAGCTAGGGTTACAGGTATGCCATCACCATGCCAGGATAGAGCCTTGCCTTTTAGAAGTGTTTGATTTGGAGTATCTCTAGTGTCACATCATCTCATAGACTATCTGTATTCTCTTTACTAATGGAAATAGTCATTAATGCCTTTAAATATTGTCAGACTAGAGAACCAATTCCAGAAACCCCAAAACTGATTCAGAAAATTCACTCTTAAAATTTGTTAATCTTAGCTGAGTGTGGTGGGTCACACCTATAATCCCTCAGGTGGCTGAGGCAGGAGGATCCCAAATTTGAGGTCAGCTTGGGCAATTTAGCAAGACCCTTTTATAAAATAAAAAGGACTTGAGATATAGCTCAGTAATAAAGCACTTGCCTAGCAAGCATTAGATTCTGGGTTCAATCCCCAGTACTTTAAGAGGAAAAAAAGAAAATATTTGTTCCTTTAGAGCCATTCTTGGTACCAAAATCTGTAGTCAGAGTTCTCCAAAGAAACAGAATCAATGGGATGTGTATGTACTCAGAGTCAGCCTCCCTGCCCCCACACTCACTCCATCTCACTGTCTTATTTTTTTTAAGAAATCATGGGGCTGGAATTGTGGCTCAGTGGTAGAGTGCTTATCTAGCATGCGTGAGGCAGTGGATTCAATTCTCAGCACAGCATACAAATAAATAAATAAGTAAATAAAGGTTCATCAATAACTAATAAAAAATATTAAGAAAAATGGAATTCAGTCATGTGATTATGGAGACTGTCTGAAATCCACAGGCCAGTTTAGAGACATAAGGAAGAGTTGATGTTCCAGCTCTAGACTAGAATCGGTCTAGGGACAGAATTTCATCTTCCTGAGAGACTTTATTCTGTTTTCTCCCAAGTCTTTCAATTTATCAGATGAAGTCCACCCACATTATGAAGGGTAATCTGTCTTACTCAGAGTCTATTGATAGGTTGATCCATTGATTTTTTTTTTTCTTTTTCTATTCAATCTTTCCTCTCCTGTCCTTCGATTGATTGAGCTAGGAGTCATCCACTCACTGAATATGGGTTACAAATGAAAATTATATTTCGATGCAAGTAACTAGGAAATGTACAAGCCTTATATGCTAATTTTAAAATTCTCAATCTTTTATGTATAATTTGAACAGTTCAAAAATATTACATTAGCAACATAATAGAGTCAAAAAAGAATTTAACCTTCCATATTCATTCACCTTCACTGTGTCTGGTTCCTTCTTGTGCCTTTCTTTTTCTCTCTTCCCCTCTCCTTATTTATTTTCTTTTTCTTTTTCATTTCTTTGTTTGCTTGTTTGCTTTTTTTGCATTTTCACTCCTCTCCTTACATCCCTTCCTTCAAGGTGTTTTATCCTATGTTAGTTAGGTTTCTATCTCTGTAACCAAAATAGCTGACCAGAGCAACTTAGAGGAGCACATCTTTGCTCTGGGCCCAAAGTGAGGCAGACCATCAAGGTGAAGTCCATGTGATAGGAAAGCTACTTACCTCAAGGGAGTCAGAAAACAGTTCAAAATCTAGTAATTTAAATGTTAATTCCTTCTAAAAGCATACCAGCATAGTACGTCCAGGTCAGTGATTGACCCAGTATCTGTTGAATATGGCCTAGCCAAGTGGACATATGAAATTACCATGGTAACCAAATACCAAATATTTTTAGCCTTGTGACCATATGGTTTCTGTTGTAACTACTTGACTGAACAGCTGTAGCCATAGACAATAAGTAAACAAATGGGAATGGCTGTGTTTCAGTAACACTTTATTTATAGATACTGAAATGTGAATTTCATATAATTTTCATGTGTCACAAAATAAACTTTCCTTTTTAAAATTAATTACTTTTATTTTTATTTTTTGGTACTGTGGATTGAACCCAGGAACATTCTGCTCCTGAGCTCCATCCCAGCCCTTTTTATATTTTATTTTGAAATAGAGTCTTGCTAAATTGCTCATCCTAGCCTTGAAGTTGAGATCCTCCTGCCTCAGTCTCCCAAGTTGCTGGAAACCAACTAAAGTTTTCTTTCCATCCTCCCCTTGAACCACATAAAAAATGTTAGGCAGCAGATGGGATTTGGCATAATTGCTTGCCCAAAATGTAGATATAGTGAGAATGTGTGTAGGGGCTGTGAATTAAGAGCTCTTTGTTATTGTTGTTGTTATTGCTTTTATTTCAGTAGGAGCATTCTCAAGAGTAGGTACTTTATTCCTCTGCTCAGCCTTTTATTGAACTTGTCCTGGAACTTTCCAAGAAGGCTGTTAATAAAAGTGTCTTCCCCCAGCTGCTACTCTGTTGGGGGAAAGGGTCTGTAACAATGATTTCTTTTCTTGTTAGACAGCCTTTGACTCCTTTCTTGTGCAACAGATTATGCATGTAGGGAAAAAGAACCTATCAGGCTGCCTATTACCCTGTGCTTTGAGCAAAGAGGACTTTTGGGGCCATGCTTGTACTCCAGTGCTCAATATGTGTGCCCTGTGTAGTTTTTCACTCATTTTTATGCTTAGGCTTTAGGTTTATATATTTGAGTTTGTACAAACCCATTGTGGAACAAAATTGATAATGAAGAGAGACAGCATAATACAGGCACAAAAGGAAAGTCTGTGTTCTCAGAAGATTCATTGGAATGAGTTGATAATTGACAGATTAAATGGGTAAAAGATAAAAAAAATTGTTAATGGAAGAATTCACAACATGTAATTACTCATTAGTTCAAAATGATTTAAAAGCTTATATATGCTCTCTATGCAGGAGAGGAGGAGAATGAGAGTTGTAGATAATCTTTAGGGGAGTAGTTAATGATATTAAGGGACTCAGTGGTCTTGGAGAAATTTACTGTGACCTGGGTCCAAATATATTGGATCTACAGGATAGGCAATGGATATTTAAGTGTTTCCCTTTGTAATATCAAATGGGACTGACATAGAAGACAATGATGTGTGGCAAGGCTGTCCATGAATGTTGACAGATTTCAGTCTTTCTTTTGTGGTATGAATTTCACTAATAAAAACTCAAGCTAGGGATAGAAGAAAGTTTTCTTGCGTGGTGGTTCCAAACTTTAAACAGATGAGATATCAGAGTACATCTTCCAGCATCTGCTTTCCCTAAGATCCTATGAAACTATTTTTGGGTGATAGTACCTAGAATCCTTCGGTAGGGTTGTGGTTAAGAGACACTGCACTAAGCTGGTCATGGTGGTACACACCTGCAATTCCAGCTACTTGGGAGGCTGAGGCAGAAGTATGGCAAGTTTGAGGCCAGCCTGTGTAGTGAGAGTGTTACAGGTATGAAACCTTCCAGGAAACTTAGGTACTGTGATGGCCTCCCTTCAAATCCTAGTTATTATGATCAAGTCAAAAAGATTTCAGACATGTCACTAAGAGCACCAGACACAAGTTCATTAGTAAGGATAAAAAAGGAGAGCACTTTCAACGGAAAGAGTGAGTTCTCTTGGAGAGCATGCCTCTCCTGCCCTCCAGTTTTATTGGGGGTCCCAGGCAAGTTTCTAGAGAGTCCCACCCAGGTCTGCCTCTTGACTTTTAACTGACAGCAGAATGATATCAGACTTTCAAGTCCCTGGTGCCATGAACACTTTAGGTCATTTTGGTCCATGCTGACCAGTTATAATTGGAATCTGCTCTTATGAATTCTATGGTTAAGGGGAATTATCCTTGTCTTCCTGAATTCTAGGATCTGATCTGTGTAAGGGTCACAAAAGTGCCTCCCTTCAGGGTAACTTGTGTTCTTCTTATTGACATTTTCTTGGGCCTGCATTTCTCCTGCACGTGAAAAGTTGTTTGCTGAGGAATGTAAAATATCCTGTTTTTTTAAAACCAGGCATTTCTGTAAGTAAATTGTTTCTTGTAAAGAAGGCATGTGGGGTCTGCACAGTGGGCCCATTTTATGAATTATTTCCTTAATCTCATGTTCCCACCACTCATGTCTGTCTGTTCCCTATAAAGACCCTGTCTCAAAATAAATAATAGTTTATAAAGGGCTGGGAACATACCTCAGCAGTAGAAGCCTTGCCTAGTATGTTCAAAGTCCTGCATTCAATCCCTAGGACTGCAAAAACAGAAAAAAAAAAAAGAGAGAGAGAAAAGAAAAAATCATTGTACAGGAATCAGAGCTCAGCTTGAATATAGATTCACACACTTGGGAGCTGTGCAACTTTGAGGATGGTCCTTTACCTCTCTGAGCCTGTTTGATAATTTGCAAAAAGGGCTTGACATGGTGGTACATACCTGTAATCCCAGCTATTTGGGGGGACAGGGGAATCACACATTTTAGGTCAGCCTAGGGAATTTAGCAAGATCCTGTTTCAAAATTAAAAATGTTCTACAGATTAGCTTAGTAGTAGAGTACCCGTGGGCTCAATTGTTAGTACTGGGAGAAAAAAAGGAGAGAGAAGAAGAAGAAAGGGAAGAAGGGAAGGAGAGAAGAAATAAAAAAATGGGCATGGGGATGTAGCTCAGTGGTAGAGTTCTAGCCTAGCATGTATGAGAGGCCCTTGGTTCAAATCATCACCATCACCCAAAAGAAAAAAAATGTGGGGTTGCAGATAAAAACTAATTCAAGTGGTTGTTTTTTGGATTAATGTTAAATGCCTAGAAGGGAAAGTACTTGGTGTGTAGTAGACAAGTTACTTGCTTGTACAACAAATAAATGAAAAAGATAGTGGTAGAGCACGTAGAATGCAGTTCAAACCCTGCCTTATTTATTTATTTATTTATTTACTTACTTATTTTTAAATTTTGAGATGGGGTCTCACTAAATTATCAAGGCTGGTCTCAAAGTAGCAATCTTCCTCTTTTAGCTTCTTGGGTAGCTGGGTTCATATACATGCACCACTGAAACCACTACCATTTAGGCTTTATAGCTTTATTGTCATGAATTTTTTTCTGAACTTTTTCGTTTTCTCATTAAAGAAGACTTCAATCCCTCTAAAGTGTTATTTCCAACATTGTTGTCCGCACAAGTTTTGTCCTTCCTCCTCCCAACCCACTTCCACAATGTTTTTTTGTTGCTGTTCGTTTGTTTCTTTGTTCTGTTTTGTTTTTCCGTGATGCTGGGATTAAACCCTTCCTCAAAGCTTGACATGTAAAAAAGAAAATTATTATTGTTGTTGTTGTTGTTGTTGTTATTATTATTATTATTAGAAAGAATCCAGGGTTTCTTTGTCATAGAACTATACCCCCAGTTTTTTTGGGTTTTCTTTCTTTTATTCTGAGGTAGGGTCTCAGTAAATTGCTGAGTCTGGCCTCAAACTTGTAATCTTTCTGCCTGAGCCTCCTGAGTTGCTAGAACAACAGGAGTGTACCACCATGCCCAGCTTGTTTTGTTTGTTTTCCTTTATTAACTTTTTATTTTAGAACAGTTATCTATTTACAGAATTTTTTCAAGAGAGTAGAGAGAGTGCCCATATACCTCACACAAATTTCCCCCACTATTAACATTTTACAATCTTCTTGTATATTTGTTACATATTACATTTATTAATGTAACAACATTGAAACCTTATTATTAACTGAAATTTATACTTTATTCAGATGTCTTCAGTTTCTTCAGAATATTCTTTTTCTGTTCCAGGTTCCCATGCAAGATGTTACATTGCATTTAACATCCGTGTGTCTCAACTCTGTGGTTGCGGCAATTTCTTAGAATTTAATTTTGATGATTTAGACTGTTTTAGCAACTGAAACCACTACCTTAAAAATGCTTAAAATATCTTTCTCAATTAGGATTTTTAAAAGCTGATCTATAATTCACCTAGCCTAAAATGTGTTTTCCCTCCACTTTGGTACTGCTAGCTAGGGAACCCAGGGTCTTATACCTGCTAGGCGAGTGCTTTACACTGAGTTACATTCCCAGCCCCAAAATGTACACTTTTAAATTACATAATTCAGTGCTTTTTACTATATGCACAATATTTTTCAATTGTCCCTACTCTCTGATTCAACCCCCAAAGAATCCTTACAACCATTAGCAAACACTACACATTCAAAGCTCCCTGATCTACCCACAATCGTTAATGTGCTATCAATATTGATTTACATATTCTGAACATATAAGAGAAATAGAATCATATGATGTGTAGGCTTTGGGTCTCTTTTTAACTTAGCACAATATTTTCAGAGTTCATGTTGTAGCATAGGTCACTACTTCATTTATTCTTGTGACTGAACAATATCCCATTATATGTATGCATATACCATGCCATATTTTGTTTATCCTTTTTTCAACTGATGGACATTTGAGTTGTTTCCACTTTTTGATTATTATTCAAAAGCTGCTATGAAAATTCATATCTGTGTTTTTGTATCAATTTTTAAATTTTCATTTGGTACTGTACTTAGGAGTAGGTATCATGGTAACTTACTGGCTAGTATTTCTAGGCATTTCCAAACTGTTTTCCAAAGTGCCCACACTGTTTTACATTCCTCTCAGCATCTTTGAGGATTTCAATTTCTCCATCAACTCCACAACACTTGTTATTGTCTTGGCCTTATGCATGCTAGGCAAATGTACTGCCACTGAGCTACATACCCAGTCTTATTGTCTTTTTTGTTTTTAGTTGGAGATTGAACCCAGGGTCTTGCACATGCTAAAGATGTGCTGTATCAACAAGGCTACACTCCAGGTCCCTGTATTATCTTTTTAATTAAAGCCCTAAATGAATTCTTACTGTGCTTTTCATTTGTATTTCCCCAATGACAAATGGTGGTATCTTTTCATATGCTGATTGGCTATTTGTATACTTTTTTTTTTTTGAGAATGGTCTGTTTAAATCATTTGGGCAATTAAAGAAAATTAGGGGAGTGTTTATTAGTTTTGGCTTTGCATATTCTCTATATTACACATACCCTTATCAGTTTATGATTGGCAAATATTTTCTCCCATTTTGCTTTTTGTTTTTTCACTTTCTTAGTGGTGTCCCTTGAAGCAAATGTAACTGTAACTGTGACTAAATAACTATATAATTATGATAAAAATCTAATTTATATTTTTGATTGTTTGGGTTTTAGGTCTGATATCTACCATGCCTATTTCAAGGTCATGCAAAGGTACATTTTGGTTTCCTTCTGAGGGATTTATATTTTGCACTTTTTAGGTATGATTCATTTTGAATTAATTTTTGTATTTAATGTAAGCAGGGTGTCAGATCAGTTTGTGAAAATTTCCAGAATAGTTTCAGTTTTAGTCTCAAACTCAAACCCTTAAGAGTTTGGTTTGGGGTTATATATATTCTTTGGAAAAATGGAATAATTGAAAGATATTAGTTGATAATAGCATATAGACATTTGTGTATAGTATCAAATGTTTTTTAGTTCTCACTCCCAGAAGAGGTACAACTGTAATACTTGGTGCAACTTTAAGAAACATCTACTTGGAATTTGTACTGGGACTTGATCTAAATATACATGCATATAAACTTATTTAATTGTCAAAACATTGTATAATATAAGCACCTCCCCCCTAATTTTACAGATAAGGAAAACAATGTACAGAAATTTAAGTAACTTGCAGAAGTTAACATTGATCTCAAGAATCAAGGCTAGAATTTGAATGAAAAGAGCTGAAGTCCAAAGGTATGGTTTTCTTTACTTAGACTATAATTGCATGTATTCTTTGATAATTTTTTCAAGTGCAAATAAACATGATTATATAAAAACCTTTTATACCGTTATTTAACATTTTATTTTGCTATTCATTCCAAGAGTCAACTTTCCACATTGCTTCATACAAATAAATAAAAATGAAGCAGTAGAAGTTGTAAATTTTTAGAGATCAAAAGCTACTGATAAATGGATGGAACTGGAGAATATCATGCTAAATGAAATAAGGCAATTCCCCCAAAAACAAAGTCCAGATGTTTTCTCTGATAAGAGAATGCTGATCCATAGTGGGGGTGGGTAGGGAAGAACAAAGGAACTTTGGATTGTGCAGAGGGCAGTGAGTGGAGGGGTGGGGCGGTGGGAATGGGAAGAATGGTAGAATGAGACAGGCATTATTACCCTATATACATGTAGGAAAAATTTTTTTTAAATATTTATCACTGTCAAAAAAAAAGATAATGAAAAAAATTTTCAATACCACATATTACTTTACTAAGATTACCCTGAAATGTGCATATTTTTCCTGTTCCCAAATGAAATTGATGTGAAGTTACGAAGAATTAAAAAAAAAAAATGACAAACTGCACAAACTTAAATTTACATTGAATCCCACATGGTATTTCTTGTGGCATCTTTCTGTTATAATATGTGATGAAAGGATTTCATTCTTTATGACAATACTCAACAGAAAGATCAAATATCCTTCTACTAAGTAAACTCAATGTTATTGTCTTCATTAGATAATCATAAATATAGAATTTATTAAGGATAAAAAACTATTGAATATTGGCAATTTTATATAATTTAGCTGAATATGTCATTATTGGTAGCCTCAATAGTATATTTTGTTACGCATATATGTGAAGTTATTTAGCTTGTTTTCTGATTCCCATTTGATAGCTTATTATGGGAAAATATATGCACACTTCTTTGATTCTATGATCACTAGGAAGTCAGCAGCATTTTAGTTGGGTAGGGAAAGAATTTTAGCCAATTAATCCCCATTAGTCTCCTTTCACCCCAAGAACTTTGAAGTGGGCAACTGAGAAAAGGCAAAGATATGTAAAACACTATGCAGATGTACTTTAAGGATTATTTCCTTAGCTTCTTAATCCTTGTCATTGTCCTTTCTCAAGGAACACAAACATCTAAATCTGCAAACAGGATATTATTAAGGTAAAAACCCCTATTTATATTTGTTCATTAGTGTCTGTTTTCCTCCACTCCATCTATCACTGATTTTTGGTAAAAATTTAAATGTTCCCAAATTTAATAGGCAAGGAAAACTATTATATTTTAGACTTTAGGTAGGGTCCTATTGTTTTACAAATGAGAAGTCAGTTTTCCTAGTTGAATGATCTATCCACGTGGTATTGAAGAATTTACGTTCTAATTTTGGGGAATAATTGTGAAGGTTTACAAAACAAGTAGAAATTCAAAACGGGGAAAACAATTCACAAGATTTGAACAATGTAGAACAATATTTTCTTCTGGATAATGTTTCAAGTGTCTGGCATATTTGTGTTGACTGTGATTTTGGTTAATATACCTTTTCCAAATCACTTTTTGTGTATTGCATAGAGAAAAACCTGATGGACGACTGTAAGTCAGGACTATTTGGGCAGTGACACCTGCAAAGGCTTCTTAGGAATCAAGGATTATCTCTTGATTTACACATATTTTATTTTACACAATACCTTTATTTTATTTTTATGTGGCGCTGAGGATCGAACCCAGGGCTTCATACATACTAGGCAAACACTACCACTGAGCCATAACCCCAGCCCTACACATATTTTAAAAAAAGCAGAAGTTCCTAATATTATACTCTTAAAATAAATAAAAAATAAATAAAAATCGGCAGACAGGTCCATTAACTCTAGATGTTTGTGATTTCTGAGATCCTTCTGTTGAAGCATGAGAGAGGTGAATTTTTGGGGTCCAATAACCAACCACTCGGGTCATTCTGGTCAAAGAACGGTGGGCCCTCTGCACTGCGGCAAATAGACACGCATGTGCAGCACTAGGGGGAGCTGGTGCGCATGCGCAGGTCCGGAGGTGCGGTAAGTCTGCGTTGCAGCAGTCTTGCGCAGAGCAGAGCGGCCCCTGGAGATGCCCGGTGCCTCGGCCTGAGGAGCGGTCAGCGACGCGATGGAGCGAGCAAGGTCAGCCGTTTTGGTCGCTTCCCTTAGCCTGGGGAACATTCATTTTTGTCCACTAAATGCTCCAGGTTGATAGGACTTGGGAGTATTGTATAAAACTGGAAATTCCGGGCCTACAGCCCTTTGTTTTGGAGAACCACACACCTTTGGAGGCTCGGAACTTATCTGTTCTGCCCTTTGGTGTCATGCGGCATTGTGCCGCATCCTGTCCTCCGTCCTGTAATGCCGCGACAGGTCCTTTCGTGGGTGAAGCTTTACCTTTCAAGTCTGAGACAGTTACTGCGTGTTGCTGCTGTGGTGTGGGGGAATACTGCGGGTGACGGAAGCCCAGGAGGGTGCTGAGGTGACCGTGATGAGGGGTGGGGTTGGCCGCTCGGCACAGGAGAAGGGAAGGTATGGAGTGCCGCGCAGTTTCGGGATGTCCAGGAGGTGACTGTGGCGCGCAGTTCCGGAGTTCCTAGTGGGTTAGCGTTAGGGGATACGGCAAGGTTAGCACAGTACAGGTGGGAGTGGATACACTGAGGGGACTATGGCGATTTTAAGGAAGGAACACAATGCCACACAGTTTGGGCGGTTTTCTCAGGGGACTCTGCCGCAGTTTTGGGGTTATACCAGAGTGACCGCAGAGTAATTATGGTGGGGTAATGCCGAGGTGATGGCGGTGGGGGAGGGCACAGCCGCTATCTACAGGGCACTGGGGTAGTCTGTCCTTTTGCTTGTGACAGAGACGGTACAGCTGCAGTTCAGGGGGTAATGCAGGGCCACCGGAGGACTGAGGGCCGGAGGGTAGGTTGGACATCCCGTATTGTTGGAGTGACCAGGGTTTCTGACGTGAGTGAGAGGAGTGGGAGTCCACGTAGGGGAAGCTGTGGTGGATGTAGTGGGCGGTCAGTGGAGTGTTCACAGTGGCTGTGGTAGTGTGAGGGAGAGTCCATTGGCACACATGGCTGTGTGTCTGAAGTGACTGGTGGGTCGGCCGAATGACCTCTGGGTGAAGGCGGAGGGGGTGAGAAGACGGATGGTTGCAGACAGAAGTAGAGATTTTGAAGGAACATTAATTTTCACGTGATCTTTGGGCTTGGCGCAGTTTGCATACTGTGATTGTGCTTTTTGCTTTTTTAAGCTGCCATGCCCCTACAATGAAGTGCTGGTTGAGAAATTTGATTTTGGTTTTCTTGTCTATTTTACTCCTTTATGATCTCTTCACTTTGGTGTCCTAAGTGTAAGAAGGGGAAATGGCGTGCGCATCTTAGTGTTGCGCATCTTCTGACAGGTGCGCGAGGTTATGCCACGGGGCAGTGTTTTTCATCGTTTTTCTTATTCGTAATGTGGTTTTCCAAGGCTATCTCAGGATTGGAAGAGGGTAATATTTCGCGTCACCGCCATTGTGCACTTTCCCCAAAGATGGCCGCTGCTGCAGAGGCACTAGTCTGCGCAGGCGCAGCAGGGTGGGGCGGGTGGTCGCCCCCTCCTCATACTATCACAGCAGGTATGGGACTGTCTGTGCCTGTCTTATTTTTGCCCTGCTGAAATTTCAGCCATATGCTCTCAAAAATGCATGGGTGAGGTAGGAGGCATCTTACGTGAGGTGTCCGCCCCCTCCCCAAAGTGCTGCAGTGAAGGGTGCAGGGTGCGCAGGCGCAGCAGGGAGGACGTTGACTCCACCTGCCATGGGGCTGGAAGCAAGAGAGGATGGTTATGCAGTCTCAGCTTGGAGAGGATGGAAGCGATCCCCTTCACCTGGCTGCTATATCAGCTGCTGTTTTACCTCTCCTTCCCAACTGTGTCGCAGTGGAGGGTGAGGGGAAGGAGACGGGGTTACACATACTCTACTAGGTAGGCTTGGCAGCACCCCCCTCCCCATAGTGCCATTGTAGGGTTGTGATGGATGGAGGGGGGTGAAATGAAGGAGAGGCTGGGAATTTGCAGTCTCCACAGTTGTCTTGTGACCCTGCTTTTCTGTGCTGCTGTAAACTGGAGTGGTGAGGGTCTGTAGGACATCAAATATGCATCCATCCCAGGACCTGATGTGCTGCTTGAGGCAACCTCTATTACTGGTTGAGATGTCAAATTTGTTTTCAGTCACCTTTTAATTTTTGTAGATTCTCCTTTTATTGTATTGTATGGTCTATTTTCAAAGTGCATTCAATAAGCTCTTATAAACTCCCCTTTCCAAAAGGTAGCCTTTGATTTTCTGCTTTCCAGATTTGATAATTTAACAGTTACCTATACCATCAATAGTGTTTTATTTTAATCTTCTGATGTTCCATTTTTATCCCACCAAAAAGATGATTTTTTTAAACTAGGGGAATCAGGGTGTGGTTCATACCAAAAGAGAGGCATGTCAAACATTGAACCATTTCAGGCTCCTATGATCTTAAAGTTATGTTCAAAGACAAGAAAAGAGAACCATAAAAGTGGTGAGAATCCTATTGGTTTGGGGGTGTGCATGGGATCAGAATCATTGCCCAAGACTATTGCCTTCAGAAGAATTTTTAAATTAAGCTTTTGATGATTTTTGAAGTTGGAGCTTCTGCAAAATTCAATGAGAAAGAATAATGAACCAAATAATAGAATTATTATATTCCATTGCTTTTTAAAATCTTTTTTTAAGGGATTTTGTTTCCTTTGTGCTTACTTTCATTTTATCATATTTTTTATTTCATCTATGGTAAGTCTTATGTCTGGTTTTCTTCAGTTGAAATTAAGGCAAATCTAGTTAGCTTGAAAAGCTTTGTTTTGGAATTTTCTATTTTTAGTTGTTAAAAAAATAGAATTTTGGAAATTTGTGGACAATATTTATCATTTGATCCTTTTTGTTGGCTTGTAGGAAGATGTTGCTTCAGATATATTTTGGTTTAACTTCTGGATCATTTGACTCTTTACAAACTGTTTAGTCTGGTTCGCTGTTTTGTAGTCTTTGACTCAGGCTCACTATCGCAATATAACAGAACCCTTTGGAAAGACCTCATCCTGTTTCAAGGTATCTGAAGATTTTAAGGACTCTGAACTGTTCAGTGGATGTTTGGCTCCTTGCTCGGGCTTTTTGAAAATGAGGAGTGCAAATTCTTCTGGTGATTTAGATGAAGGAACGTTGATTGAGGGAAACTTGCTGTTCAAAGCAAGATGTTAACTTGGTTTATTTGCAGAACTTGTATTAACTTGGTTTCCCTTTTCTATTTAGTAAGTATTTTATTGATGTTTTACTTCCCTTATTTACATTTTTAACCCACTAGGTCTTCTTAATTGTTTTTTTTTGTTTTCCAAAAAATTTCACATTTAATATGTTTAACATTTTAAATATATTGTATCTGTCACTACCCTGTTATTTAGCCATTTCTGGGGAGAATCCTTGACTTAAGCATGTTATAAATGCTGCCCCATCATGACAAAGGACAATTAAAAATTTTAATCTTGTTTCCTCTTTATGGATTAGCTCCCTTCCCTCCACTTTTGTGTCTCAGAGACATGGAACTTGAGTAGTAGTGCTGAGGATGACATCCTCTGAAACTGGTAAAAGTAGTGTGTATAAATCACCCCTTTTCTCTAGCAATTTCTTAGTGCTGACAGGCTCAGAATTTTCCTTTTTGTAATTGCCTTTGTTTTGGAGGCATTGATTTTTCAGGAAGTGTAGATGGGAAGGATCAAATGTTATCAATTTTTAAAAATTCCTGAGGTCTTCATTGAATTTTTTAATATAAAGTACATTAAACATTTTATAGGAAATGACGTAGAAATAAATTATGGGATCCTATTAATTTATACTTTTCAGTGTATTTCTTGATTTTGATTTCAGAGTAAAATTTTAATATTATTTATATGTAATTTCATACTTTTCCTAAACTGGTTAATTTTCTTTTTTTTTTTGGAACCAGGGATTGATCTCAGGGGTACTTGGCCACATCCTCAGCCCTATTTTTTGTATTTTATTTAGAAACAGGGTCTCACTGCGTTGCTTAGGGCCTCGCTAAGTTGCTGAGGCTGGCTTTGAACTCACGATCCTCCTGCCTCAGCCTCCCAAGTACTGGGATTACAGGCGTGTGCCACCGTGCCCAGCTAAACTAGTTAATTTTCTAGAATGTTGGTTTCTGGATTGAGAATACAGTGAAGAAGTTTATAAATGCACCTGTACATGTGTGATTGTATCTGACACAACCAACATTTTTGAAATAAAGTTGATGCATGATTTTGTTATTTTAGATTTAGACTGAAAGTTGAAACAATGGGGTCTTTTGGTAAATTTTCTTAACTGAATTCAGATTTTCTTACCCTGAGGAACTGATAAGGGGTAAAAGTATAGATTTTTTTTTTATAATGGAGTATTTGTAGTTGTACCAAACTGGGTTGAGCATAATTTGGTTGATAGTTCCTTTTATTATGTTAAATTGATAGAATGCATTTAATTATTAAGTTTATTTGTGAACTCACAGCATGTGTCATTATTTCCTTTTCTATGTGTCAGCGACATTCCATTGGGTAGGATATATCGTACAATGACATATATTTTATTTATCCTTCAGTCAATAGACATTAAAGTTAATGCTTTTTGGCTATTGTGAATTATCCCTTTGGGAACATTAGTGTTCTAAAAGTTTAGGGTTTCATTATTATACATCTTGTAAAGGAATTGTTAGATAATTGTTTGTCTCACAGTTAACACTTTTATGTAGTGCCAAGTGATGCATCATATTACATTCCAGCTAGCATTTTATTTATTTCCTTTCCAACTCTAGTGTTGTCAAGTAAGTAGTATGTTATTATGGTTTCGATTTGCGTTTGCTTAATGACTAATAAAGTAGGAACTTCATGTGTTATTTGGTCATTTATATATCTTATTTGAAGAACTGTCTTCAGATCCTTTACCTATTTTGATTTTTGCGGGGAGGTACTGGTGCTGGGGTTCACACATAGGACCTCAAGTATGCAAGGTAAGCATGCTTACCGCTGACCTATATTACCAGCTCTTCATTACCCATTTTGAAAATAGATTTTGCCTTTTTATTGCTTATATTGCCCAGTTCCTTTATATTCTGGGTGTAAGACTTAATGAAAATGTTCTTGATGTGGTATTAACATACAAAAACATGTAGATATTTAATGTATATAAATTCGATGTTTGGAGATTCATGTAAAGTTCTGAAAATCACTATCAGTACCATAAATTTATCTATCATTCCAAAGACCCTGCTCCACAGTTTGGTTTATGTTTTTGTTGTTTTGAATATTTTACTCTTATGGGATATATGTTATGTATTTTTTTCCCTTTCTAACTGATTTTCATTCTCCCTTTTTTGAGGGGGTGGGATAATGGGGATTTTAACCCAGGGGCAATTTAAGACTGAGCTACATTCTCAGCCCTTTTTATTTTTTATATTTGTAAATTTTTAAAAAATTTTGAGACAGAGTCTTGCTTGCTTAGGGTCTTGCTAAGTTGTTGGTTGGCCTTGAACTTGAGATCCTCCTATTTCAGCCTGCTGAGCTGATTATAGGTGTGTATCCCTTTATCTGGCTTCATTTCACTGTTTTTAGTGCCCACATTAAAACTAAATGTATTTATTTTTTAGCTTGCTTGTTCTTTAAATGTCATTTAAAGGACCTAATCCATGGTCACTAAAATTAGCAACATGTAAATTTTACTGTTTAAAATCTTAATATGTAGGCATACATGATTTATTTTTCCTTTGGGTACCAGAGATTGAACCCAGGGGCACTTAATCACTGAGCCAAATCTCCAGCCCTTTTTTAATATTTTATTTAGAGACAGGATCCCACTGAGTTGCTTAGGCCCTCACTAAATTGCTGAGGATGGCTTTGAACTTATGATCCTCCTGCCCCAGCCTCCCAAGCCACTGGGATTATAGGTGTATACAACCATGCCTGGTGAAATAAATGACTTTTTTTTTTTTTTTGTGGTGCTGGGAATTGAACCCAGGGCCTTGTGCATGCAAAGCAAGCACTCTACCAACTAAGCTATATCCCC
Organism: Glaucomys volans; assembly: GCA_020662805.1. Taxonomy (NCBI): domain Eukaryota; kingdom Metazoa; phylum Chordata; class Mammalia; order Rodentia; family Sciuridae; genus Glaucomys; species Glaucomys volans. The sequence continues at coordinate 141,842 of JAJEJO010001276.1, forward strand.
AGTCCATATGTGATTTTTAAAAATAATTTTTGTGGCTTAATTTGAACACTTAATGTTCTTAAGGAATAAAACAATAGGGAGTTATTGGTAACCTGTTTTATTCTAAAAATCAGACACTACTTTTAAAAGTAGGAAGGATGCTGGGTGTGGTGGCACATATCTATTAATCCCAGCAATTTGAAGGCTGAAACAGGAGGATCCCACGTTCAAGGCCTCCTTAGCAATTTAGTGAGGCCCTAAGCAATTGAGAACCTTGTCTCAAAATAAAAAATAAAAAGAGCTGCGGATGTGGCTCAATGGTAAAACATCCCTGAGTTAAATCTCCAGTTACCCCCACCCCCAAAAAGAAAAAAAAAAACTGGTAGGAAGGGTTCAGATATTTGGCTTTTGGAGTGGGCTTTTGCATACTACCTGTGAAACACTAGTTGCTTGATTTATATAAAAGGCCTTTTCTGTCTTCTAGCTTGGCATTTCTGAATTGCAGTTTTATGAGTGGTTTCTACATTTCCTAACATGGCTGCCCCCAGTGGTTGATTTGATTCTGTTTCATAGAACAGCCATTTTGTGAGATGGTGTGCAGATCTTAACATGGTGGTGACTTTTTGCTTAAGCAACCCTTGTTTGCATTCTTAAAGCAAAATTTGTACAAGACTTTTTTTAATTGGTTATTTTTAGTTATACATGATAATAGGATTCATTTTGACATAATTATAAAAGCATGAAATATAATTTGTTCTAATTCAATCTCCAGATTTTTTTAAAGTAGACATTTTGCAATTTAAACTTAATGTTCTAATATTTCACTGTACAAAAATATTATTTATTATGATTTTAAAAATATGCTTCCCAAGCCAGTTTTGGAATCAGCTTTGCTATTTTTGGCCAGAATATGTATATTATGGTCATATGTTAGTGTTTGCCTCTGTGTGGTGTGTGGTGTGTGTGTGGGGGAGGGAGAAGGAGAAGGAGAGAGAGAGAGAAGTTTTCTGTACAGATGTGTAAGTGTAAATGGAATTGAATATGTACTTCATTTCCTAATCTTTTAAAACTAGATTTCTGATATGATTGACTGTGATACTGATTGTTTGAAGGTAAAGGTCTTCTAATATTTTAGTTTTATTTTGTTTTAATTAGATTTTGGACACATTTTTAAGTCCATCATAAATAGTTTCATTAATTGATGAAGTGTACTAAACAATTCTCTTTATCTGTTTCAGGGATCGCTTACACCTGAGACGAACTACAGAACAGCACGTGCCAGAGGTGGAAGTCCAAGTCAAACGTAGAAGGACAGCCTCGCTGAGCAATCAAGAGTGAGTACAGTGTGGGCTGAGAACCAATTTAGGTCAGAATCATGTTTTAGTTTAGAACAAAAGTTTCATAGAATGAAGAGACTAAAATAATTAAAGATGCACATGCAAATAACATAGAAGATAAAGTAAAATGGTGAGATTATCTTTGTTTTATCCTAACTTAACCTCTGATTTTAGTGTCCTATTTCTTTTTTTTTCTGTACATGTGTAGGTGGGTATTATCTCTGTAAAATTCTATATCTTTCAGTGTGTATTTAAGATATTTCTGATTTTTATTTATGTTATTAAAACATAGCATGTTTTATGCTTTTGAAGTGTTTTGTACATTGAGCAGACATTAATTTATGTATTCTTGTTCTTTAGTATTTAGGCTTTGGTTAGTGTTTATCCAGTTAAAAATTTAAAGTCTAAATTTTTTCTCTATATTTAGTGCCCATACATGTGGAAGAGAGGCATAATTTCATTTAGGTTTCTAGAAGGGCAATTTAAATTAAAAATATCTGAACATCTTTTTTGTTCGTTTGTTTGTTTTTTTGCGGTGCTGGGGATTGAACCCAGGGCCTTGTGCTTGCACGGCAAGCACTCTACCAACTGAGCTATATCCCCAGTCCCTGAACATCTTTAATAACCTGATGCATACTGAATCTGGCATTTTGTGATTGACACTAAAATTTTGATAGTATCGAGAGGTAGCATTTTTTTCTACCTTCCACTTTTTTTGTTGTTATTTTTTCAAAATAAAAAGTATTAATTATGCATTAATATACAGTCAGAAAAGTGAGTCTGGTTCCTGGGAGTGTGTTTCAGTGATAGAACACCTAGCATGCTGGAGACCTGGAGCCCCAGCACAGGATAAAGGTTTGGGAGCACTGAATTGAACCCAGTGGCGCTTAGCCTCTGAACCACATCCCCAGCCTTGTTACGAGCCTGGGACTACAGGTGCATACCGCCATGCCTGGCCTGGAGAGTCTCTTCTTAAAACCACTATCAGGGCTGGGGATATAGCTAAGTTGACCCTGGGTTCAATCCCCAGCACCGAAAACAAAAGCAAAACAAAAACCACTATCAATTCATTTCCCTTCCCACTCCAGAGATACTTTTAAGTACTTGGTATGTATCATTTCAGAATTCATCCTATGCATGTACATGTGTGTGTTTGTATACATGACACTGTGGTTTTTGATTGTTTTCTGACAGTATGTCTTGGAGATCTTGCTATAGCAGTATATATAATTATCTTATTTTATAGATTGCAGGTTATTTAATCATTAATCTCCTTGATAGGTATTTATTTTGTTTGCATTTCTTGACTCCTAACAGTGATGATATGAACATTCATTCTAAACTATATTATATTAATAATTTATTTCCCTAACTCTAATTTTCTTTAAATTATAGGAGGTAGGTAACATTTTACATCTTACTTTTGTCACTTGTTCATTGTATATGAGAAAAATTGTCAAAAGTTTGCACATTTTCATTTTATTTTTTTTATTTATTGGGGGTACTAAGAAGTGAGCCCATGGTTGCTATACCACTGAGCTACATCATTAGTCCTTTTTTTGTTTTTAAATTTGAGACACAGTCTTACTAAGTTGCTGAGGGTTTTACTAAAGTTACAGAGGCTGGCCTTGTGATACTCTTGCCTCAGCTTCCTAGGTCACTGGGATTACAGGTGTGTGCTGCCATTCCCAACAGAATAAAGATTTCCCCATTTCTTCTAAATTTTAGGCATTAAAATTCTTTTATGAATGGGATTTTTTTTTTTGAGTCCCTGGGGATTGAGCCTTATCCATGCTAGGCAAGTACTCTACCACTGAGCTGCATCTCCACCCTTTTTATTTTATTTTGAGACAGGGTGTTGCCAATATGCTTAGACTGGCCTTGAATTTGCAATTCTCTTACTTCTACTTTCATGGAGCTTGAGTGACCTGTGTGCCACCACACCTGACTTTTTTATATTGAGACAGGATCTTGCTAAATTGCCCTGCTGACCTCCAATTGAATGATCTACCTGCCTCAGGCTCCTGTATTACTGGGATTGCAGGCATACATCACCACACCTGGCTGAGTATATTCTTTGATTTCAACTTTTATATTTTGAAGGTTGCTTTGAGTAGAATATTATATAAAAGTTTATATTTAGTACTTATAAATATTTTATATGTTTTGTTTTCATTATGATTATTAATGATTTTTGATTTTTCTTTGTTTTCCTTCTGCAGGCTTTTGTAACTCCAAAGTTTTTTGTTTTGTTTTGTTTTTGTTTCTTCTTTTTGATGGAACTGGGGATGGAATCCCAGTTGATATTCTCTCATCAAACTATATCCCCATAATTTTTAAAAATTATTCATTTTTATTTTCATTTTTTGGTATAGGTGATTGAACCCAGGAATGCTTTTTTACCACTGAGCTACATCCCCCTCCCTTTCTTAAACAATCTTTTGAAAGAGGTTCTCCCTAAGTTGCTTAGAACCTCCCTAAATTGCTGAGGTTGGCCTTGAATTTGGGATTATTTTTCTTCAGGCTCCCAAGTCTCTAGGATTACATGCATGTGCCACTGTGCCTGGCTTACATTTTTTTTTTTTTTTTTGAGAAGTGTCTCACTAACATTCCCAAACTGGCCTTGTACTTGTAATTCTTCTACCTCAGCCTCCCTAATACATAGAAATGCTCCAACATACCTGTCTTTAACTCCCAAGGTTTTGAATGTTCCTAGAGTTTCCAGGAAAGTTTAGAGAGATTGTGGAGGAGTTATAGGGAAGGGCATGGATTGAGGGAGGATCTTGTTAGTGGATGGAGGTCCATTGTGTTTTGTTTTATCAAGAGTTTTTATTTTATACATCCTCAGCCTAGATTAATACAAGTGATCTCATGCTCATCTTCTTTTGGGGTGAGGTCTGACTTCTCCAGTTATCTGTCTACCTTGCCAAATCAGTGGAAACATTTTGATTTTTGAGGAAAACAACTTGAGTTTTCCTGTGTATGTTATATATTAAAACCACACAGTCCTGCATTGGGAGGAGGATCTGAGATGAGTATTGAGTTAGGGAAATTGTAGAATTTTCCCACTTCTCATTGTCCTTAGAGTAAATAGATTATAGAATTACATATGTAGGATTAATAGAATTTGTATCATGGTTTTTGTAAGCTCAGAATTTCATGAGCCAGGTACTTGTATATTCTATTAAGCTGAATCTTCATTGCTATTTATCCCATTAGTATCCCACATTCTCTCAAACAAGAAGTATGGGAGTCAGTCTACCTAGAACAATTGTGTGTATTCCAACCCTAAATAATTATCATTTTATTCATTCTAGAAAGTTCAATACAAAATTGAGTAAAAACAGCACAAGATACAAACTAATGAGTATGAATAGAACTATACTGACTTTTGTTCTACTACTCCTGGAATTGATGGTGATTTTGTCTTTCAGTAGATATGTCACTACATCATCTCTTGCTCTTGGGATAGTATCTTCCCCGTTACTTGATGTATTTTGAGTTTGAGGGAAATTGTGACTGGAGAGTCATCTTAATCTATTTTAGGTATACCTTCAAATGTCTTTTCCGATTAATATGCTGCTTTTTATGATGTGTGCTGTATAGGCTGCATCTTATTTTCTCATTCTTTTTTTTGTTTGTTTTCTTTGGAACCAGGGATTGAACTCAGGGACACTCAGCCACTGAGCCACATCCCCAGCCCTATTTTGTATTTTATTTAGAGACAGGGTCTCATTGAGTTGCTTAGGGCCTCGCTAAGTTGCTGAGGCTGGCTTTGAACTCACGATCCTCCTGACTCAGCCTCCCAAGTCGCTTGGATTACAAGCGTGCGCCACCACGCCCGGCTTTATTTTCTCATTCTTAACTTCAGTTGTCTTTTGGCTCCTAGGTTTAACTCAAGGAGGATACTTAATAGGAAATTCTCTTAATTCAGATTTTTTTTCTGCAATAGTTTTAGGACTTTGTTAGATCAGAGAACTGATTGCTTTTGGCAACAGTGAGATTGAAATGAGGAATACTCGGATTAGGAATTTATTATTCAGGCCTGGGGATGTAGCTCAGTGATATAATGCTTGCCTAACATGTACAAGGCCCTGAGGTTGCATTCCCCAGCACTGGTAGGGGAAATTTTATTATTCAGTGATTGGAGTAGGAAAATTTAAATATAACTCTGAGGCCAACTAACTGGAATTAGTGCATACTTCACAGGTAATAATTTCTCTGCATAAGGTTATCTTAAACTCAGACATAAGCCCACAAGCTGCAGGATTCCCAGGCCATAATACATCTGATTTTGAATCTGATTCCCAGTATACCTTCAGATTTGATTTCTTGGGAAAATGTCTCATAAAAATTTATATGCATATACAACACACACACCTCTCTTTCTATATATACACATACTCTCTCTCTGTATATCTGTATGATTTAAAAAAAGTTGGGATTGAACCCAGAGCTTTATGCATACTAGGCAAACACTACAACTGAGTCTTAGACTTATAAAATTTATACATGAATGTAGGGCAAGGTCTGAGTGGGTCACAACACAATGCTACCTTCTCAGGATATACTTTGCACATCAGTAGATAACACCCATTAGAAAGCTCAACAGAACTTCAGAAATCTACTGTTGGGGTTTTATTATGTAGACAAAATTGATTGAATCATTGGTTATGTGATTTGAAATAGGTCTTCTATCCCAGGAGGTGAGGTTCCAAAGCTTTCTCTTTAATTTTTGTTTGTTTTTGTGGTCCTGGCCATGTCCCATTCTGAATCACCTCATTAGCATAAACCACCAAGAACAACAAAGATATTTCTATCTTTTGGTAAATTCCAAAGACTTACATATGACTTCATAGCAACCTGGGACAGAGGGTAGCTAATATTTTTTGTTGTTGTTATTTTTTGTACTGGGGATTGAACCCAGGGTCTCTTTGCTACTGAATTACATCCCCAATCCTTTTTTATTATTTATTCCAAGATAGGGTCTCACTAAGTTGCTGAGGGTCTTGCCAAGGTTCCCAGGCTAGATTTGATTTTATGATTCTCAGCCTAAGTCTCTGGGATTATGTGTGTGCACCATGGCACCCGACTTATATTCTTTATTATATAACAGTATGTTTAAAAATTATGGAAAACCTATAGAAAAAATTGGAAAACTTTTACCATCATCCCATTTCCAAATCCAGCTGCTATTGAATATTTACATATAATTTTTATCCCGTTTTTTTTCCCCTTACCAACAAGGGCAGAATTGCTGGTGTCAACCATGCCCTGTACCAGGCCTTTCCTGTTGATCAGCAAACTGTAATTTCCTGTATCTTTGTGCTTGTGTGTGCTTGTGTGTGTATGTGTGTGCATGCATGCCCGCGAGACAGTGAGCACATGTGTGCACCGAGGAATGAATCCAGAGTACGTTACCACTGTGTTGCATCTCCAGTTGTTTTTTATTTTTATTGTGAACCTTGCTAAGTTGCTGAGACTGGTCTTGATTTTGTGATGCTCCTGCCTTTACCTCCAGAGTTGCTGGGATTACAGACCTGTATCACCATGCCCATTTCCTAGATATCTTTCTTATTACAGTCAGATTCATAGCAAGATTATTGACCCATAAGGGTATGTGGAGGGCTTTCTTATAGAATTCCCTGATTATTAATACAGATGGTTAAATCACATAGTTTAAAAGCCCTCAAACATCATGGAGCCCATGTTTTATATAGTTATTTATTAGGAAAATGGTTCAGGTGAGACAGCCTTAATGTATCTCTAAAAATCCTGTAGCAAATACCCTCACCCTATTGCAGGGGAGAAAGTATTATTTCCATATAGGATAATTGGAAGGAGAGTGATGGATATGGTACTAATAGTATTTCTATGGGGGTAATAGCTCTTAGTTTTATAATTCTTTGAAAATGTCCTCAGATGGGGTAAATATGTACAAGTTTCTTACACATATGTATGTGTCAAGACTTTGTGCTTTGTGTTATAGTTAACTCATGAACCTAAAGGAGAGTTTTTGTAAATGTAAGGGTCTTTGTGTTTTATTTCATACGATTGAATATGGACAAATATCATTAATAAGATATATCTTGTATGTGTGTATATTTATATATGTTTATGTATATCTCTCTCTATATATATGTATAAAATATTGTGTTCTTATAATAGGTGTCAGTTGTACCCAAGGCGTTCTCAGCAGCAACAAGTACCTGTGGTGGATTTTCAGGCGGAACTGAGACAGGCCTTCTTAGCTGAGACACCAAGAGGTGGTTAAAGCAGTATTGGAACATCAACGTAGCTGATTCCAAGGAAAAAAATAACAGGTTAGAGCTGATACTATAATGATCAGTGTCATAAAATAAATACATGGTAAAACATTTAAAACAATAGAAGTCTGACTTTAATGTCCCTGCCCTAACATTTTGGTATTACTTCCAAACTTCATAGTGCATGCTTTTTAGGAAGTTTTATTCGTATTTATTTTGATTTTCAACTTTATATGAAAAATTATTATAAATTGGTATTAAATATCTTAGTGAACGTTTCAGTTTCCTTTTGTGGGAGAATTCATTTTTGTATGTGTGTCCAGTTTGCAAAGTATTTACTGTATTACTTTTTTTAACCTTCAAAATATAGTGTGCTGCTTTACACTTTGAGCAAAATTAGTTGTTTTGGCATAAATGAAATTGTAAATATATCTCCCAATCATTTTCAATGAGTGTTACAGAATCTAAGTATTTTCCCATGCTTATTTACTAATTATTTCTTTTTATTGTCTTTTTCTCACTTTTATGTTTTCTCCAATGTATTTTCCTCTTGAATCAGCAATGTAATAAAGATACTATCCATAATTTTTCAATGTGATGTACATTTATTTAGTCTGTCTTTTCTGTTAGTTGCTCACATTTTTTAGAGGAAAAAAAGACATTCCAAATTTGATTTTGATTTAGCACTGTGTTTTATTTTGCAATTATTTTTCTATTTTAACATTACAATGCTCTAATTCCTGGAATTTATTTGTACACCCACCCACCCACACATACACACCCACATATAAACACACACAACATATGCACTCATTCATTATTTGTGTTAGAAAATAAAACTGTAGAAGAAAGGGTTAATGGGTGAATTCTCTTGTAGATTTTATTTTTGTTTTTTGAAATGTTACTCTTCAACATGAGTTAACTAAGACTGCTTACGTCCATCATTTTGAATTGAAATCTGAAGAGACAGCTTTTCTGAGAAATCATCTCATTGAATTCTTTATGCCCAACGTTCTGTAGTAATTACAAGGACTTGTGAATAAACACTGAAATCTGATCACTGTCTTTAGCTGTTCTCCAGAGTAAAGGCATTTTTCAATAAGTAGGTGTCCACAGCTTATTTTTTTTAACCTGGGAAATGTTTTGACATTTCAGGTATATGAAACAAATGAATTTGAATTTTATAGATTTTGTTACTGTCTTCAATGTATCTCATGATGTGTATGTAGATATTCTAGAGTCTAAAACCTATGAAATCTGAAACACTTCTTTGGTCTTTTGGTTGCAAACATTTTGAATGAGCGCTATTCACCAGGAGTTTTATTTTATTTAAAAATTTTTTTTTACAGTATTGGAGATAGAACCAAGAGATTCACAAATACAAGTGCTGTATCTCTGAGTTATATTCCTGGTACTTTTTTCAAAATTTTGATGTGGGGTGTACCTAAAGTATCTAAAGTTAGACTGATGTCTAACTTCTTTTCCTTATTCCTCAGCCTCTGGAGTAGCTTGGATTACAGGCTTGTGCCACTATGTCTAACTAGAGGTCATTTTTGGTATCTGAAAATTTAATAGGATAATTATCCAAGTGTGGAGCATAGTCTGAATTTTATTCTTTAAAATTTTTTTTGTATTATGATTCTTAAATTTTGTGTTATTAGTTTCTAAGGGCATGTGATGAAGTGTTTATTACCTCGAAAACATACTTAGGTTCTCATACTTCTCTTAGGTTTTTTCTTTTTTGTTATTGTTATTAAATAAAAGTTTTTAAGGAAATATTTTTGCATGTGTTTGTCTTTCTAATTTTTGTTTTTATTAAATTTAATTAATTAATTAATTAATTATTTTGTGTCACTGGGGATTGAATCCAGGAGTGTTCTACTGCTGAGCCAAATCCCTAATTCTCTTTATTTATATATTTTAATTATGAAATTGGGTCTTGATAAGTTGCCAAGGATGGCTTTGAACCTACAGCCCTTCTGCCTCAGTCTACCATATTGCAGGGATTATAGGCATATGCCACTGTACCCTAGTCTTAGGGTTTTAATTGGCATTGTTTTGTAGATGAATATGTCCCATTTGTATTTTCTCTTGTTACTTCATTGGTGATCATATATTTTGCACATTTTTCTCTAGAGGGTCTCAAGTTTAGTCATTTAAAAGTCTATATTTTACAAAAGTTTGATCTTGCCACGATGAGGGATCTTAGGTGATTTGTTTTCCTTTATGCCCTTTGATTTGAGATATATTGTGACTGCTCATCCATCATGCAATGTGATGCTGCTTTTTTACTTTGTAATTATTATGATCAATAGTTTGAGACCCTCTATTATTCTGGCTATAATTTTCTATATAGGAAGTCTTAAGCAGATTCATATCATACTTGGTGAGGAAAGGTTACCTAACATCATTTTGAACAGGCTTTAGGGGAAAGAAAGAGAACATTGCCATTGAAAATTGAAAATATTTAGGTGGTTAATCTAAAAAGAAAAACTTTTAATAAATTCAGGAATAATTGAGATATTGATGTGAATTTTGGCAGTGGGAATTCATGCTTTTGACATGTAAGAATTAGTATCATACATTTAAGAATTAGTAGGTAAAATAAATGAGTTTTATCTCTCTGAGTGTGTCAAATGTGGGAGTTAAGATGAGGAAATACTGAAATTTGTTAGACTCTTGGTATGGCAGCATGAGAGAATGGACGTTTCGAATGTGTGTTGTAGTGATTTTAGTGCAGAATTACTTGATTAAACATGATAGATTGCAGTGCAGCTGTAACATGCTTTCCTCTGCAGGCTCTATCTACTGTTTCTGAAGCTTCTGCCCAGCTTGCATTGTTTATAGGAGAACCTGCATCATACCTTTATCTGTATCAAGCCTTCTCTTAGGTATTAAGGATCCCAAAATTTTACTGTTGACCGCGACTTTGGTGGAACAGCAATCATGGTAAGATGTTCATTAAGGTACAGGGGTGGTAAGGAACCAAAAGAATAATTGCCCAAGATGTGTGGAACTTGGGATTATTGAAAGTTAGAAATGAGAATATATCCGCAGATATGCATTCTTATTATATTAAAAAAACTGTAGATGGGAAACCTTGTGTCTTGTGCAAAATCATGGAATCCATGCTGAGAAGAGATAATTTATGATGTGAGAAAATACAGAAGTAGTTTTTGGTGATCATTGCTGTTTTAAGGAACCATCTTGCCATTGGTACTCTTAAGATCAGATTTCTGAAGACTTACAGACTACTTAGAAAAGTCTTTTTCTCCTTTTTTTAAGTGCTAGGGGTTGAACTCAGGGGTTCTCCACTACTGAGTTATATCCCCAATCCTTAAAAATTTTTTTTGCTATTTTTTAAGACTGTATGGCTATGTTGTTAAGGCTGGCCTTAAAATTGCAATCCTTCTGCCTCAGCCTCTAAAGTTACTGGGACAAAAGATTGAATTGGTTAATATAGATGAAGACAATCTGGATAGAGTATTCTAACGAAAATTCCATGATTTTGAAAATTTAGAGCATGCATTCTCTAAGAGTATCAAAATTGATTCTTGAAGTGTGAAAAAAAACCTTAATATTCTATATTGCTTTTTCATCCCCCAAGGAATCACATTATATTAATATAGGGAGATCATGACCCCGTATTAAAATCTCACATGGGAGGGTTACTATGATAATATCTAAAATGGTGCTATAGGGGAACAAAAACGAAAGAAGAGAATGTAGAGAAAAAGGATTTAGATGTTCTGAATATTGTTGTGGGTGTTATGGATCTGAATCTCTTTACAGAGCTAAGAAATACCCTGTCTTATGCTTTGGTTAGGTTGGTGGTATTTGCACTTTTATTTGAGGTACAGACTTGTTCAGGATAAAATAAAGAATTATAAAATCAGATGATCTGAAGTAAGCTGGTATTTGGAAAGGGAAGAGATTACAGCTCTAAAAGATAACTGATTGTGGGCTGAGGGATCTCTATCTGTGAAAAAAAATATGTTGAGTAATGATGGGAAAACTGCCTCAAATTTTAAGAAGTCAGGGTTTTCTTAGAGGAGTTCTAATGATCTTGGGTCAAAATTTGGTCTAGTATATTTAGTAAGTGAGAAGAAATGTTGTAGAAAGGGCATAGAAAAGGACTTGTTTATTTAAGGAAACCAGAATTGGATTGGTTAGGGAGTAGGGAACAAATGAGACAAGTTAATCATTGCCATTTCCTTTAATAATTCCAGACTGTGGGCAAGAGTAGCAAGATGCTGCAGCACATTGACTATAGAATGAGATGTATCCTGCAAGATGGCCGAATCTTCATTGGCACCTTTAAGGCTTTTGACAAGCATATGAATTTGATCCTCTGTGATTGTGACGAGTTCAGGAAAATCAAGTAAGGCTGATTTGGGTAATAGAGGTGAATGCAGTGAAAATCCAAGGACAGAGCTGAAGTAGAGGTTATAAAGGGTGACTTAAATAGGTAGAGATATTAAAGTAGGGCCAGTCTATTGTCTAACCTCTCAGCATCATCTCTGACTTGGTTTAAAAGCATTGTATTCAAAGTATTAGTGTGAGTTTGCAAAAACAATCATGCATTACTGGGAATAAAACTGCACACAATATGATTGAAATAGCAAATTATATTTATTTCAAAAAATTAGAAGTGTTAATTGATTGCCTTCTGTGACAATCTTAGATTGAAGGAGAGAATAATTGTTGGTGGTTGAGGAGTTGGGTTATAATTATCATTTGATATCCCCTTGCCTATTACTATTTGTATTATTTCAGTTTTGTCTTCAAAATTTATTTAGTTAAAAAATCATTTTAAAATTATATTTTCCATTTTAATATGGAAATTGAGATGACAGTTTTGCTTATATTCAAAGACTTAGTTTCATCATTTGTATCTATATTTTACAACAGTAATTCACTTTGTGTAATATTTGTGTAACTTCCAGGAAATATTTTGGAAAGGACTATAGTTAAAATAGGAGAGATGCTTTGCTATTTATACACGTTAATTGAGTCAGAATGTTTCTTTTAAGAGTTAAACTGAATATTTTTCTTTTTTTTTGTTCTTTTTTTTTTTTTTTTTTTTTTTTTGAACCAGGGATTGAACTCAGGGGCACTCGGCACTGAGCCACATCCCCAGCCCTATTTTGTATTTTATTTAGAGACAAGGTCTCTCTGAATTGCTTAGGGCCTTGCTAAGTTGCTGAGGCTGGCTTTGAACTTATGATCCTCCTGCCTCAACCTCCCGAGTCTCTGGGATTACAGGCGTGTGCCACCATGTCCAGCTAGAATATTTTTCTAATGGAGAATCTCGGCATTAGTTTTTATCTTATTTGGTACTTTTGGTGAATGAGTAATCTAAGGATTGCTAAAATTTATGTTGCTAAAATTTCTTTATTCTTAGGCCAAAGAATGCAAAACAGCCAGAGCGTGAAGAAAAGCGGGTTTTAGGTCTGGTGTTGCTGCGTGGGGAGAATTTGGTATCCATGACAGTGGAGGGACCGCCCCCTAAAGATGTAAGGAAAATTCAGGGCAGTGTAGAGCTGTTTAAAATTTTTTCTTTGAATGTAATTTTTTCTTGTTTTGTTCTTAACTGACATATAAAAGGAAGTAATTTTAATGTGGGAGGATATTGCATTGAGATGACTGAAATTGGGGCACCATGGAGGCACAGTATAGTATACTTTTATCAATTAAAATGTGTCCAGAACTTCGTGTTAGCTACTGTTTTTGATGAGTTATTTTATCTGCTGGGTTACCTAGATAGTAGTGGGAGTTGCTGATTTATTTCCACTTGGAATGGTGTCCTAACAATTTGAAAAATGTATATGTGAAGAATTACCTCCATGGTATGTACATTCTTTTTTTCCATTTGAGTGCTAAAATTAATATTAGATAGGTGGCCTGTGGACATGGTGGGTAAAACTGATTTTTGTAAGAACTTGGTTAAATCATTCAGTTTTACACTATAAATTTTCTTATTTCAGACTGGAATTGCTCGGGTGCCACTTGCTGGAGCTGCAGGAGGTCCTGGGGTTGGGAGGGCAGCTGGCAGAGGAGTACCAGCTGGTGTGCCAATTCCCCAGGCTCCTGCTGGATTAGCAGGCCCTGTCAGAGGAGTTGGGGGTCCATCCCAGCAGGTGGGTAACCAGGAAAGGGTTTTAGCTTAGTGGAGGAATGTGAGTAGATCCTTGGATTGAGGACAGTTAAAAATGTGTATTTATTTAAGCAGCATATGCTATAGAACAAACAGGTAGGTAAATACAGAAGCAAGGAAATAAAACTAGTTACTTAAAATGGTCACTGGGTATTTAAACTATCTTGATAGGGGTAAAAGTACTACTTGGTTATTAAGAGAAATATGAATCTGTATGTCAGATTTGAGAAAAGACAGCTGCTTTGATGTCATAATACCAAGATTAAAAAAAAAAAGTGGAACTCAGGATGGAATATACCTCAGTGGTAGAACATGCACTTAATGCATGTAAGCCCTTGGGTTTGATTCCCAGTGCTGCAAAAATAAGATATGAATGAGACAAGTATAAAATTGCAGTAATTATTTAGTATTTAGGAGTACATATCTATCATTTATTTTCTGTGATTGAAAACGTGAACATGTTTCTCATTTTTATTGTCTTCCTGGCTCTGCCTTCTCAGGTAATGACTCCACAAGGAAGAGGCACTGTAGCAGCTGCTGCTGTTGCTGCTACTGCCAGCATTGCTGGAGCCCCAACACAGTACCCACCAGGACGGGGGACTCCACCTCCACCTGTAGGCAGAGCAACCCCACCACCAGGTATGGGATTTGTGAAAAAGAATAATTTGTGTCTCTGAGAGATCATATGCCATCTTGAAGCGTTGTCTCAAACTGACTTAGTTAATGGATTAAGGCACAGCCTAAGTGCTCAGTTAGAGATTTGGGGAATATGTAACTAGTTCTCAATGAGAGAATAGGAATTCTTTTTGATGTAGAGATGGCAAACAGGAGCAGTATTTAAAGAGAAGCTATTTGAACCTCATTGTTGGCTGCTGCTTTTCCCTCTTTGTTTCTGGATTGAACCCAGCTCATTTCTTTAAATATTACTTTGGGCTGAAGTCTAACTTTCCTGAGCCAACTTACAAGGTCTTTATTTCTGAAATGTTTTCTTTGTAGGCATTATGGCTCCTCCACCTGGTATGAGACCACCTATGGGCCCACCAATTGGGCTTCCCCCTGCTCGAGGGACGCCAATAGGCATGCCCCCTCCTGGAATGAGGCCCCCACCACCAGGAATTAGAGGTGAATTGGGATTATAGGAGCTTGAGAGTGGCAGCCAGGCCTTTGTATGTATGTGTGTTATTTTTCTGACTGTTTCATTGAATTTTGTTTTATTTTTTCCTTTCCAGGTCCACCTCCCCCAGGAATGCGTCCACCAAGACCCTAGAATATTGTTGATTCATCTAAGTCACTTTTCTCCCTGCTATGTGTCTTGTGAATTGTGTAGATTGTTTGTGAGCTTTTTGTCCCCTTTCTGCATTAATAATAGATAATAAATGCATAGAGCAATTAAACCATGAGGTACTTTCGTATGTTTTTTCTTTGCCTATTAATATTGGTGAGGTCAAAGTGAAAATATTTTTTTCTGGTATTGAATCCTATTAAGGAATTTATTCAAACTCTTAAGATAAAATGGTTGTGCTACTTGTTTCTGCTTTCCGACTTTCTACTTTGTGCATGACCAGTATTGGTTAATAACCTTTGCAAATAAGTAAACTAAAATTCATAAATGGCCTGCTTTTCTCTTTACTATGTCAAAGTATCTGATATAAAGTAGGGATGAAGGAAATTGTGGCACTGACTTAGACTCTATGCTTATTAAGTTAAATTATTTGGAACAGGAGATAGCCTTTTCTTGTGGAATTTACCTTAGTTAATCAGCTTTTACCAGTACCCCAAGATCATAATAGAAGACCTGATCCTGGAGTAAACATTGTCTATCAGCATGTAAGTATTCATTTATAAAATACTAAACGAAGGGCAGACAGTTGATAGGGAGACAGAGGTTTTGCAATTTGAGAAAAGTAAATTGTATTACTTAAAATGAAAAAAAATGCACATTATAAATATACACTAAAATTCATATTACAGTGTGCCCAACCATATCAATAGTGACATATTAAATTGTTGAGACAAATAAACTATCTGTAAGTTAGTTAATGAATGACCTAGTGACCTAGTGTCTAATTCTAGTTTGAGTTTGTTATGTAGAAAAAAATTCATTTTTTTTTTTAAACTGGGGATTGAACTCGGGACACTCTGCCACTGAGCCACATCCCCAGCCCTATTTTGTATTTTATTTAGAGATGGGGTCTCACTGAGTTGCTTAGAGCCTCACTAAGTTGCTGAGGCTGGTTTTGAACTCGAGATCCTCCTGCCTCAGCCTCCTGAGTAGCTGGGATTACAGACGTGCGCCACCACGCCTGGCTGAAAAAATTCATTTTTAAAAGGGGTGAGAAGGTTCATTGGTTTTGCTGCTGAGATTTTTAATAGGTAGTGAGTGAATCATCAATACTGATGAAGGAATTAGTTTCTTATGTACTGTTATTAGAGATTGGTGTTAACTACATAAAGACTGGTAAGTTGTTGTAATTATGTTTTCTGTTGATTGCTTTTATAGTGTTGATTTTATATATGGCATCTGTTCCATCTTTTACATCATGTGCTTGCAAGGGTACCCAAAGAAAAGGAACCATCAAAGTGACTATAGTTATTATTACTAACTTTACATCATCCCTACTAAAGTAGGATGTTAACACTATCTGGTAAGTAACCAAATCTCAAATTGGTTTAAAAAATTCATATAATAACAGATGCAATATTGCTTTTTATATATCTATATATGTATACGCATACATATTTATATTTTAGTTGTAGTTGGACATAATACCTATTTATTTATTTATTTTTAATGTGGTGCTAAGGATCGAACCCAGTGCCTTGTGCATGCTAGGCGAGTGCTCTACTGCTGAGCCACAGCCCCAGCCCCACAATATTGTTTTTTGATGCTATTTTTTTCAGAGTTTATAATTTTAAAGCAAATTTGTTTTACTAAAGAGGCAAAGCACTAAGTGTGTATAACCTGATAGGTACTTTGGTCTTAGAAGTGTGTGGGTGGTATGAAAACATGGGTATCCTGTCCATCTCTTCTTTGAACCAACCTACTTATAATTTGTGATGCAATTCTTTTTTTTTTTTATTTATTGATTCATTGAACACAAATGGAGTACAGCTATTGTTTCACTGGTTGTACACAAAGTAGAGTCACACATCTGTGCGTTCATGCATG
The DNA here is from genome assembly GCA_020662805.1 of Glaucomys volans. Lineage (NCBI taxonomy): Eukaryota > Metazoa > Chordata > Mammalia > Rodentia > Sciuridae > Glaucomys > Glaucomys volans. Next base: position 158,750 of record JAJEJO010001276.1, read on the forward strand.
TACACAGGGCAATGGTGTCTGTCACACATTCTGTTATTAATTTTACCCCCGCCCCCACCCCTCCCTTCCCTCTATGTGTGATGCAATTCTTTTGAAGGAAAATATTTCCTCTTTGCATAGATCTTCTACTATGAATGTATGCCTCTTATTTAGAGTGACAACGTAGCCTATTCGAATAAAACCTATTTTCTAATGCTATTCCCTTATCTAGAGATGGCCTTTTTGTAAGTTACAGGTGAATTTCAAGATTTCTCTTTTCTGTAATAGGCTTACTTCTTTTTTAAATTTTTTTTTTTTAGTTGTAGGTAAACACATCCCTTTACATTACTTTAATTTTATGTGGTACTGAGGATTGAATTGAATCCAGTTCCTCATGTGCTAGGCAAGCACTCTAGCCACAGCCCCAGCCCTATAAGATGCTTAACTTCTAATAGCTATTTTGGTTGGTCATAATACTATTCACTTTTGCCTGGAGTTTCTTGGAGTTTTCAAGAACCCTATTGGTAGGTTATATATTAGAAGATGATTTGGGACATTATATTTTCATATACTTGTATGAGTGGGGTTTTCATAAATGTACTAATCTTTTGGTTTATACTGCGAAATCCATGCTTCTTTAGGGTTCCATTAGGGACATATATTGACATATCAGTGTTCAAACATCCATGTTAATAAATACTTATAAATCATTGCCAGATATGGTAGTGTATGCCTGTAACTCCAGTGACTATGGATACTGAGTTAGTGGATTGCAAATTCCAGGCCAGCCTCAGTAACTTAACCAGATCCTGTAACACCAAAAGCAAATCAAAAGGTCTGATAATGAAGATAGTTCCATGGTAGAGCACGGCTGGATTCAATCCTCGATACTGCATAAAACAAAAGCAAACAAAAAAATCATTCTACATTCTGATATTCAAATGAGCGTATGTCTCATCTGAAACAGGCAGATAATAACTTTCTAATTTCCTGGTATGTACAGTTATTAATGACTCCATAGATTCAACTTGTATATAATGTCTGATAATTGTTTTCATTGTAGTTTGAAATAGAATTGGGATTTAATATTTAACTGCTGTGTTAAAGTTGGTTATGTAGTACTTATGGTATAATATGTTCATATTATAGGTGAGTTGAGTTTGGTCCTTAAAGAGGTCTTTTTTTTTTTTAATCAATCAGGTGGTTCCTGCAGATTCCTGCACACATTTTATTTATTTAAAAATTTTTTATACGTGTATATAGGATAATAATGTATGTCTCATTCTACTGCTGTTCCCATCCCCACTGCCACTTACTTGCTCTGCATAATCCAAAGGTCCTTCATTCTGCCATACCCAACCCCTACTATGGATCAGCATCCTTTTATCAGAGAAATCATTCTGCCTTTGGTTTTGGGGATTGGCTAATTTCACTTCGCATGATATTCTGTAGTTCCATCCATTTACCTGCAAATGCAATAATTTTATTCTTCTTTAAGGTCAAGTAATAGTCCATAGTATATATGTACCACATTTGCTTTGTCCATCTGTTGAAGGGCATCTAAGTTGGTTCCATAGTTTAGCTCAATTGTGAATTGAACTGCTATAAACATTGATGTGACTGTGTCACTGCAGTATGCTGATTTTAAGTCCTTTGGGTATAAACTGAGGAGCAGGAAAACTGGGTCAAATGGTGGTTTCATTCCAAGTTTTCTTAGGAATGTCCATATTGCTTTCCATAGTGGTTCTGCCAACAATGTGTGAGTGTACTTTTCCTCCACATCTTCACCAACACTTATTATTGCTTGTGTTGTTTTTTTTTTTTTTTTTGTGGTGCTGGGGATTGAACCCAGGGCCTTATGCTTGCGAGGCAAGCACTCTACCAACCAAGCTATATCCCCAACCCATTGCTTGTGTTCTTGATATTTACCATTCTGACTGGAGTGAGATGAAATCTTAGAGTAATTTTGATTTGCATTTCTCTAATTGCTAGAAATGTTGAACATTTTTTCATGTATTTGTTGATTGATTGTATATTTTCTTCTGTGAAGTGTCTGCTTAATTCCTTAGGTCATAAACTGATTGGGTTGTTTTTTGGTGTTAAGTTTTTTGAGTTCTTTGTATATCCTGGAGATTAGTACTCTGAGGTGCTTGTGGTAAAGGTTTTTTTTCCCATTCTGTAGGCTCTCTCTTCACATTATTGTTTCCTTTCCTGAGAAGTATTTTTTTTTTTCTTTTTTGGTACTGGGGATTGAACCCAGAGGCACTTGACTACTGAAGCCAAATCCCCAGCCCTATTTTGTATTTTATTTAGAGACAGGGTCTCACTGAGTTGCTTAGGGCCTTACTAAGTTGCTGAGGCTGGCTTTGATCTCGTGATCCTCCTGCTTCAGCCTCCCAGGTGCTGGAATTACAGGCGTGTGCCACCACGCCTGACTGAGAAGTAACTTTTTAGTGTGAATCCATCCCATTTATTGATTCTTGATTTTACTTCTTGTGCATTAGGACTCTTGTTAAGGAAGTCAGGTCCTAAGCTGACATGATGAAGATTTGGGCCTAATTTTTCTTTTATTAGGTACAGGGTCTCTGTTCTAGTGCCTAAGTCTTTGATCCACTTTGAGTAGATTTTTGTACAGGGTGAGAGATAGAGGTTTATTTTCATTTTGTTACATATGAATTTCCAGTTTTCCCAGCACCGGTTCATTGAATAGGCTATCTTTTCCCCAGTGTATATTTTTGGCACCTTTGTCTACTATGAAATAACTCTATTTTGTCTCTGTGTCTTCTATTTTGTACCATAGGTCTACATGTTTATTTTGGTGCCAATACCATGGTGTTTTTGTTGCTCTGTAGTGTAGTTTAAGGTCTGGTAGTATGATGCCTCCTGCTTCACTGTTCTTAGTAAGAATTGCCTTGGCTATTCTGGGTGTCTTATTTTTACAAATGAATTTCATAACTGCTTTTTCTATTTCTATGAAGAATGTCATTGGGATTTTAATAGGAATTGCGTGGAATCAACACTTTTGGTAGTATGACCATTTTGACAATATTAATTCTGCCTGTCCAAGAGCATGGGAGATCTTTCCATTTTCTAAGGTGTTCTTCAATTTCTTTCTTTAGTATTCTGTAGTTTTCATTGTAGAGGTCTTTCACCTCTTTTGTTAGATTGATTTCCAAGTATTTTATTTTTTTTCAGGCTGTTGTGAAGGGGGTAGTTTTCCCAATTTCTCTTGCTGCACATTTGTCACTTATGTATAGAAATGCATTTGATTTATGGGTATTGACTTTATATTCTGCTACCTTGCTGAATTCATTTATGAGTTCTAGGAGTTTTTTGGTGGAATTTTTCAGCTCTTCTACATATAGAATGATGTCATCCATAAATAGTGATAGTTTTCCTATTCATATCCCTTTAATTTCTTTTGTCTGCCTGATTGCCTAGAGTTTCAAGGACAGTGTTGAATAGAATTGGTGAAAGAGGGCATCCCTGTCTTGTTCCAGTTTTTAGAGGGAATGCTTTCAGTTTTTCTCCATTTAGGATGATGTTGGCCATGGGCTTAGCATAGATAGCTTTTACAATGTTGAGGTATGTTCTTACTATCCCTAGTTTTTCTAGAGTTTGGAACATGAAGAGGTACTGTATTTTGTCAAATGCTTTTTCTGTGTCTATTAGGATAATCATATGATTCTTGTCTAAGTCTGTGATTTCCATGTGTTGAACCAACCTTGCATTCCAGGGATGAACCCCACTTGATTGTGGTGCACTATCTTTTTAATATGTTTTTGTATGCAAGTTGCCAGAATTTTATTGAGAATTTTTGCATCTGTGTTCATCAGGGATATTGGTCTGAAGTTTTTCTTTCCTTGATGTGTTTTTGTTTGATTTTGGTATCAGGTGATACTACTTTCATAGAATAAAATATTTGGGAATCAATCTAACAAAAGAGGTGAAAGACCTCTACAATGAAATCTACAGAAATATAAAGAAAGATATTGAGACCTTAGAAGATGGAAAGAACCTCCCATGTTCTTAGATAGGCAGAATTAACATTGGCAAAATAGCCAATAGTCTGGTTTTGGAAGAAGGGTGATACAAGCCTTATAGAATGAGTTTGGAATGGTTCCCACCTTTTCTATTTCATGGAGTAATTTGACGAGTATTGGTGTTACTTCTTTGAAGTTCTTGTAGAATTGAGCTGAGAATCTGTCTGGTCCTGGGCTTTTCTTGGTTGGTAGGCTTTTGATGACATCTTCTGTTTCATTGCTTGAAATGTTTCTGTTTAAATTGTGTATTCCTTCTGATTCAGTTTGGGTAGATCATATGTTCTAGAAATTTGTTGATGTCTTCAAGTTTTTCAATTTCATTTGTATATAAATTTTCAAAGTAGTTTCTGATAGTCTTCTGTATTTCAGTAGTATCCATCATAATATTTCCTTTTTATCACAAATTTTAGTAATTTGAGTTTTCTCTTTCTCTTTGTTAGTGTGGCTAAGGTTTTATCAGTTTTATTTATTTCAAAGAACCAACTTTTTGTTTTGTCAATTTTTTGAATTGTTTCTTTTGTTTCAATTTCATTGACTTCAGCTCTGATTTTAATTATTCCCTGTCTTCTGCTGCTTGTGGTGTGTTCTTTTTGAGGGCTTTCAGATGTAATGTTAGATCATTTATTTGTTGACTTTTTATTATTTTAATGTGTAAGCTCAATGCAGTGAACTTTCCTCTTAGCACCGCCTTCATAGCATCCTAGAGATTTTGATGAATTTTGTCAGTGTTCTCATTTACCTTTAAGTATTTTTTTTATTTTTTCCTTGACTACTTCTTTCATCCATTCATCATTCAGTAGCATGCTATTTAGTCTCCAGGTGTTGGAGTAGCTTGTTTTTTTTTTATTTTATCATTGATTTCTAGTTTAATTCCATTATGATCTGATAGAACGCAGGGTAGTATTTCTGTTTTTTTGTGTTTGCTACAGTTGCTTTGTAGCATAACATGTGGTCTGTTTTACAGAAGGATCCATGTGCTGCCGAGAAGAAAGTGTGTTCGCTTGATGATGGATGAATTACACTATAATATATCCGTTAATTCTAAATCATTGATTGTATTATTTAATCCTATGGTTGCTTTGTTTAGTTTTAGTTTGGGAGATCTAGCCAGTGGTGAGAGGTGTGTTAAAGTCATCCAGTATTGTGTTGTGGTCTATTTGAGCCTTGAAATTGAGAAGGGTTTGTTTGTTGTATGTAGATGCACCATTGTTTGGGGCATATGTATTTACGATTATTATATCTTGTTGGTGGATGATTCCCTTAAACTGTATGAAGTGCCCTTCTTTATCCCTTCTGACTAACTTTGGTTTGAAGTCCACTTTATCCAATATGAGGATGGAAACCCCTTCATGTTTATGCAGTCCATGTGAGTGATATATTTTTTTCCAAACATTCACCTTTAGTCTCCTAGGAGGTGAGTCTCTTGGAGACAGCATATTGTTGGGTCTTTTTTTTTCAATCCAATCTGCTAGCCTATGTCTTTTCATTGATGAGTTTAGGCCATTAACATTCAGGGTTATTATTGAGATATGATTTGTATTCCCGATCATTTTGGTTTATTTTTGGTTTTTAACTTGACTTAGTTTCTCCTTTGATTGACATTTCCTTTAGTGTAGTTCTCCCTGGTTTTAATTGCAGGGTTTTTTTTTATTTCCTCCTCCTGGGATATTTTGCTGAGAAAGTCCTGTAGTGCAGGCTTTCTAGTTGTGAATTCTTGTAAATTTTGTTCATCATGGAAATTTTTTATTTCACCTTCAAATCTGAAGCTTACTTTTGTTGGATGTAAAATTCTCAATTGGCATCTATTTTCTTTCAGAGCTTGATATATGTTATTCCAGTACTTCCTGATGTTGAGGGTCTGTGTTGATAAATCAGCTGAGATCTGAATTGGTTTCCCCTATCTGTAATTTGATTTTTTTCTCTCAGCCTTTAAAATTCTATCTTTATTCTGTGTGTTAGTCATTCTCATTATAATGTGCTTTGGTGTGAATCTGCTCTAATTTTGTACATTTGAGGTCCTGTAAGCCTCTTGTAGTTGATTTTCCATTTCATTCTTTAAATTTGGTAAGTTTTCTGATATGTCATTGAAAAGATTGTACATTCCTTTTGTTTGTATCTCCACACCTCTATCTATTCCAATAAGTCTTAAATTTTCTCTTTTCATGTTATCCCATATTTCTTGGAAGTTCTGTTCGTGGTTTCTTACCATCTTCTCTGTGTGGTCAACTTTATTTTCAAGAGTATATATTTTGTCTTCATTGTCTAAGGTTCTGTCTATCAAGAGGTCTAAGTTTGTTGGTGATACTTTCCATTGAACTTTTAATTTGGTTTATTGTTTCCTTCCTTTTTAGGATTTCTGCTTGATTCCTTTTTAGAATAACTGCCTCTTTATTGAAGTGATCTTTCACTTCTTGTGTTTTCTTTCCAGTACCATTCTTTTTTTAAGTTCAATTTTATATGTATTTTCTAATCTCCTTCTCTAACATTGCTTCTACTGTTTTGTCTGGATTCTATTGTTGGAACATCTTGGTTTGTTTGAGGTACTTTGTTCCCTTGTTTTTTTATGTTGTGTGTGTGTCTTCTCATCTAGTGGTATGGAACTAAGGCAGTACAGATTATGTAATCTTGTAGTGTCCCTGGAGGCTTCTAATACTCACCTTTAAGGGGGAGACCAATATTAATAGCACTCAACACAAACAATATACCACCTTCAACCAGATGGTTCCTACTAAAGCACTTAGTTTTGTCACAATAGGTGGAAATGAAGTGTTCAATTATTGGCTACAATATAAACAGTAAGTTTGCTAAAAGGGTTTACCATTTCAAGTGACGGACAATGAGGGAACAGAAGTAGTGTTAAATGTGATGTTTATGAGGGAGAGGGAGAGAAGTTAGAGGCAAAAATTTATAATAAGAGCAAGGGAGGAATTAATAGAGGTTGGCTTTTAGTGTGAGAGAAGTGAGAAAGAATTCAGGGAGACAGGAAGGTGAGAGAGAATTATGTAGAGATTTTTAAAAAAATAAGAATTTACAGTAAAACTGTCATATATGACTCAGACATTCCATTCCTCAATAAATTGATGTATGAAAAATATTTGGATTCAAAGATGGTAGTGGTGTGAGAGTGGAAGACAGGAAAAAGGAGGAAAGTCTCAATGGAAAATTGAATGTTTGCTTTCATTGACTTTCAAAAGTTTTCTCAACTTCCCTTCTCCACTGATAGCTGGGGTTGTCTGAGTTTTGATGTTAGCTCCAGTCTAGTGGGTACTGAATTGGTTGGGTGGGTGAGCCGATAGCAAGATGCCCTTACACCCTCTTCCAGTCTTCCCACTCATTATAGTTGGCCCCTTCCATCCCTACATACTTAAGGACTCACTGAGCTAGAGAGAGCCCAGTTTTCTCAAGTTTCTTCAACCTCTACTCCCCGCAGGAAACTGCCTTTAGTCTCTGACTTTCCACAGGTTTACCACACCCAGACTGGCCGACACAGACCAGCTGTAATCTGATGGACCTGGGCTTCAGCTTCCCCAGGCCCTGTCTTGCTACTGTCACAAGATCTAAATGCCCTTTCAACTTACAGAGAGACTCCAAAGGGATGTGCTCACACAAAGGAGTAACTCTGCAAGGAGGCAACCAGATGGCAGCCACTAACACACTGAGCAGAAAGACCTCAGGTGCAACCTGACCTGCAGGTACCCCAGTGTATATCCAGGCCCTGGCCTGAGTCCCCAGACTGAGGTGGCCGTGCCCTGAGATCAGTCCTTGAGTTTTGAAAATTACTTGGGAACTCTCTATTTTTCTAAACTCATTGGCTCATTCTTATGTCAAATTTTAGAAGTCTGAAGATCATGCACTGAAGGTTTGGTTTTTTAGCAATTATTCCTTATAATACAATATTACAAGTGGAAACTGATTTATATACAATATAATAATAGTGTTATTTGGAATTTTCATAATTTTTGGTACTTTCATTTGTTATTTTTAGTTGTATATGACAGTGAGTATACTTTGACATCTTGTTTCAAAGATTAGAAAGTACACACTGTTCTTAGTATGTTTGCCTCAATTATTTACCAGTTTCAACAAGTGGTAATTTACTGCCATTACTTATATAATTGGGGAAAATTTAAAGTGCATGTTATCCAGTTGATGTTTCTGTCTTACTCATAATTGCATATTAGTTCTCTTGGTCCTATTTGTACACATAATCTGAGTGTGTGAATTCTATGAAATAAAGCACGGCAAATTATCATGATTATTTATTTTTTTGTAGTAGAATTAAATCTGAGTCTCAAATGTGTCATTTGTGTATTGAAACTTTTTCAGGCTTTTATGATGCCCTTTTGTCAACATAATTGATCTCTAAAGGGAAGAGAGAATTTGGCCACTGAATTTCATGATGTCATTAGTGTGGATCCTACTCATTGATGTTGCATTGACACTGAAAACTGCATTTAGGACAGAAACATAAACCCTTCCAGGTAATATAACCTTATGAGGAGATAATAAGAGTATATTGCAGAGGCCTTGGCTAGGTTCATGATGACACAGGACCTTGTCTGAATACAATGATTTCAAAATTTGAGCTTAAGTTGACAATCTGAAATCCAGTCAGTGTGCCTCACTATACTTTTCAGAGCACATTATTCTCAACAGAATCTTCATTTTTTGTGAAAATTTAGAACACATAGATATGGCTGCTCTAGTTATAGTACTTTGCCATTTCTTTAAATGTCCTTTATTTTCATTGATATTCTGAGGTAATTCTTTTTTTTTTTTTTTTTAACTTTGTATGTTGTTGAAAGCTCAAGGAAACATCTTGGATCACAGAAGGTAACAGGTACCTGATGAGATGGAAGTAAGGATGTGTAAAAATGAAACTGTCAACTCCTGAAAACAAAGAGTACCAGAGTCCTAGGGTTCTAAGTGATGTCCAGGAATGAAAGAATATTTGTGGAGTATATATTGTGGATCACAGTAAGTATGTTAAAAGCCTTCACATGGATCCTGTTGGTGTTTTAGGATAATTTGTGTGTTTTTCTTCTTTTGTGGTCTGTGATTGATCATCATGTCCAAACACCATTACACAATAGTTATATAAGAAACACTAAGTGAATGAATGAAGTATGACAGCTAAAATTTTTATGTTAGAAAATGAGTGTTTAGATATTTTATTGTTACTTCCTTCTAGTGAAATATCTGTGGTAAGAAGTTGTGCCTGTCTGATATTAGAGGCTAATACCCTAAACTAGTTGGTCATTTGTAGAAAGGGGGTCACTCAAGTTAATTAGGATTTACCAGCCCTAGTTTTGTATAGAGCCTTGTCATAATATTTTAGTGTATTCTTTGGGATGTTTTAAATTATTTTGGTTAAGGTAGAAATCAAGCACGTTTAAATGTATAGAAATGGGATATGGTTGAAGCCATGGGGTACCACCAGCTGGGTGGTCTGGATCGGAACTGGGTCCCAGTCCCCAGTACAAAGGGTTAGCCATTGAAACTTTGGGTGTTGTGCCTAACCAAGTTGATTGTTTAGAATCCCTGGTGAAGGTGAAATATTTTCAGGAAGTCAGTGATATTGATAGTCAAGTTACATTGATTTATAGGAAGTCTTTCCACTGGAGTCCCTGGGGAAAGGGGTGGCTGATTGCAAATTGGTGTGGCATATGAGTATCATAGAGGTCAATTGTAGCCCTAGAAATAATGAGCTCTTAAAAAGGTAGAGGAATGCTGTTGCCTGAGGAGAAGTTAGAGACTGTTGTGTTGTGTGCCAATGGCAGATACAGGACAACGCTGTCTTGGTCTAAGCCCAATCATAAAGGATAAATGGGATAGGCTGTTCACCTCTCTTGAAGGGAGGAGTCCATGCATAGCAAAACATCATGGGCATAGATGGATTTGGCAGTCGTTAGTGATTTTTCAGCTCTGCTTGACAGTAATAGGCAAGAATGTTAGGACATCTCAGGATGAAGCTAAGAATGAAGCTAAGAAGATCAGGAGTATAGGAGGCATATTGAACAAAAATTGTTTTAGTCCACAGGGAAGGTAGCAGAGAGACAAAGTACTAGGAATTGACAAGGAAAATGTCCAGAAATGGGAAGAGAAGAAGGCATGGGACCTCTGATTCCTCGAGGGATCTACTTACCAATTGTCCTTTTGAAAAGGAACTTTAGGTCCTATATGGGCTCACAACTACATATAGTCACATCGTGATTTTGAAGCACAGAGTGCTCTGTTGGCTAGTACTTAAGCTGGGTATGTGGTGAATCTAGCTAGCAATCCCAGGCACCTTCACCACTGTGACATTAGAGAGAAGAATAATAAAGTAGCCCTTCTATCAGGGGGCCTGTTGGGAATCCTTTTTTCCAAGCCTTGAATAAGACTTGACTTCTAGGCTTATAAAGAGGGAATGTGCCTTTGTTCTCATCCATAGGTTTGTATTGCCTATTGAAACTTTCTTATAGAGGTTACATATTGGTTCAAGTCAGCCCTATAAGTGTCAGGCATCAAGTGAGGGTGTAAGTTTGACCTACTGTATAGTATCTCAAAAGGAACCAAACTGAAGTTGAGTTTTTGAGCTAATAAACCCAAATAAGGACTATAGGAAGAAACTTCAACCAGGGTAATGAGGTTTCTTGGCAAAGTCTTCTCAGAATATAGTTTATAATATGGTTAGCCCATTCAGCTTCTATGAGGAATAAAATCTTTTCTATGAATGGTGGCAATATTTAATTCTTAGGATCATTATTATCTCCTAGGTAATCCGAGAGGTGAAGGAGGATCCATTATCTCTTTGGAGAGATCAAAGTATCCCAAACCTGGGTATGGTCTCCTTAGAAAGGTTTTTGATACTTCCAGGGCTCAATTTGTCTTGATAGGAAAGAATTTTATCCACTCCATGAGGGTATCTATAAAAAACAGGAGAAATTTATAGCCCTTGGAAACAGGTAGATGAGTGAAATTTGGTGTCTGGTCTCTTTCTAGGTATGTGCCTTCACATTGTATGTGCCTTGACATTGTATGTGCTAAACTAGAAGGTGAGGCCTATGCCCTAAGGGTTATTTTGGTTGCAAAGGTGAATGACCATCAAACTCATATATTTTTGGGAGATTCTTTTGCCTGTGACTAATTTCTTACATGTTCAGTAGAGACTCTTGGCAGAAATGGCAAGTGTCATGTAAGCCTTTTATAAACTTCCATTGGATGGACTGAAGAATATAGATTAGCTAGTCTACTCTGTTCCATTCTTCATGGTTCATGTGTTAGGTAATTTCCTGTGACTTCCATATTTTTTCCCTTTTGGGTATATTGGGATGTGGACAGCTTTTCCTAGAGGATAGAGATGAGGACCTCTGTAACAGTGCTCTTCTGGATGGCCAAGCATGCATGCTGGTTTCCTTTTTTGTTGCCCTATGCTACCTCATGATTTTGGTTCTCATGTTCTTGATGTTTCCTTGGTCTAGTACACTATACTGCCTTTCAAAGTCTTATGTTTTGGAGTCCATATTAGATGAGGGTGATTTTAGCAGTCAAGTAGCCATTCTTTTCAAATAACTACATGGGCATGGACCACCAAAAAGAAGTGTCTATAATTTGGGTACATGGTAACCCTTTGGTCTTTTGCTAACTCTAACTCTGATGGAAGGTGAGTACCTTCCATTCTGCCCATTGGGCTGAGGTTCCTGGAAGAATTGCCTCTGCCTCAGTGATAACTTGGAGGAACACAGTTGTATAGCCCGCATCTTTGATACCATCCTAAGCAAAGCTACTTCCATTAGATAACTAGACTATGTCTGAATCAGCCAAGTGGGGAGCCCTGTAAATCATTTCAGCTCATGTGTATTAGGTCAGTTACCTTATTTCAAGAATGAAAAGGCACTTGTCCCCGAGTATAGGCAGCAGGGTAGTTGGATTTAAAGAAGTGTAGTGTATCTCTGTAAAGTGATGTCAGCTTTCTAAAAGGATTGACTGATGCTTGAGTAACCTGGCATCTGTAATCCAGTGAGCCCCTTTGGTTTTCTAATAAGCTACGAATTTGATGTAGGGTATATGCCTTCTCTGAAAGTCCCAAAGTAATCTTAGAAACCTCCTCAACTAATAGCACTTAGTGGCCATTACTCAGGGCCAGCTGGGCTACCACTGAGTCAGAATCCAACCTCTTGGAGAAATATCCCGCAGGACAATTATTTGGTTCTAAGATTTAGTACAGGACTCCCAAGGCTACTTCCTACCTTTTTGTCACAAATAGTTGGAAGAACCTGTCTGCCTGGGGAGGCCGGAGTAGGTGCCTGAAGCAACACATTTTTTGTGTTTTAAAAGCCTGTTCCTGTTTAGATACCCAAAAGAATAGGGTTCTGTTCATGTTTCCCTTTTAAAATCTCTAAAAAGGGCCTAGCCAGTGGGCTGTACCCAGTTATCCACTGTCTGTGGTATCTTATGTGCCCTAGAAAGATCCTGAGAGGTTTTTGGGTGGTCAGGAGAGGAGGATTTCCAATTGCCTTGAACTTCTTGGGTAAATACCTCTTACTTGGGGACAATATATGGCCCAAGTGGTAGACTTCCTGTTTAATCAATTGAGTCATTTGGTTAGGATTTTTCAGGTTGCAACAACATGCTAATAAGCCAACTCCTGGTGAAAGATCAAATCAGCATATCATCTTCATATTGTGCAAGTTGATCTCCCTTTAATTTTAGGCTCTGTAAATCTTTTGATAGAGCTTGTCCAAATAAGTGGGGCTACTCTGAATAACTGGGAAAGAAGAGTTCAGTTTGGGTATTGTCCCTTACCCTGTTTTTCTACTCACTCAAAGCCAAATAAATATTGGAAAGATATTTGTCTAAGGATATGCAAAAGAAGGTATTATTTAGTGCTTCATCTATAGCACCAAAAACCATTGGGTATCTGGACTTATTATTCCAAAGATGATACTAAAGGGTATATAGTTATTATACCTTTATTCATAGCCTGGATGACTTGCACAATTCTATACTCCTAGTTTTCCTTCTTCATGAGGAGGATGGGAAACATTGCAGGGGTAAATGTAAGGTTTTAACAATTCATATTTTAGGAACTTGTCAATGAGGGATTCTAGGCTGGCCTTTGCCATAGGTTTGATGAAGTATTGTTTCTGATGTGGGAAATGAGTTGGGTCTCTAAGGTCAATCTTTACAGGAAGATCATTAATTGCACTTCTTGCAGTTTTACTCACCCAGATCTCAGAGTTTATTTAGCTCAACTTGCATTCCTCAAAACCTGAGTTGGAGCCTCTATTATCAAGTCTGAGCATCTGTGGTTGAGATGGGAAAAGTAAGTAAATTCCCATTTGTTGTACCCAAATAGGTCTGGGACAGTCAGGCATGATTGGAAATTGGTGGGAGTACATGAAGTTCTCACATGTACAGCTTTAGGAACATGTGAACCTTTGTTCTGTTTGCCTTCCGTCTATACCCATTTGACCCCACAGGACACATAGGAAAATGATTCAGAGAGGGAAGTTAGCAAAGAGTAGGCAGACACTATTTTCAGAAGAAAATTTATGATCCTATTCCCCATGTTCAATGTATTGAGCTCTGGAGTGTTACCTTGATAGCAGTCTCTCATGGGTACCAGCAGTGGATGAAAGATTGACCTATGATCCCTTTGGCCCTTGGGTCTACCCTTGTTCAAATGGCCTGGATATTGCATAGAGAGCAGGGTTTCCAGGGCTTCTTTCTGTTGTGACATTCATTCTTCTGATGTGCTACCTTTCCATGTGATGACAGTTTCCTTGCAATGGGATCTCCTGAGGACAACTTGGAGTTGGTTCTCTGATCTATAAGGTGGTCAGTACTTGGCTTGGGCTTACCTCTTTTCCTTTTGTTTTTTTTTCTCTCTCTCCTTCTTTCCCCCCTTCTCTATTCCTTTCCCTCCCCACCTCCTCTGCATTCTTTCTTGGTTATAAAAGATGAAGTGGTTGCCTTAAGGTAAACAGCCCATAACTAGGTTTTGTAATATTCACCTGATGATGGGGGCAGATTGAGTAATGAATTTACCATTTAAAACTGATTCTCCATCAGGGGAGTCTGAATCAAGGATGGTGTGTTTGCCAAGAACTTCCTGAAACCTCTTAGAAAAGGTTGTAAGGTTCTCATTGGGATCTTCATCTATGTTGGTCAATTTGTTATTGTTCACAGGTTTGATGTGACTGTTTCATACATTCTAACAGAATAGAACTATGTGATTTCTCCCTTATATTCCCTCAGTGGTGTTATAATCCAGCTGGGTTTAGGTTGAAGGAACAGTAGTTGCCCCTATGAGATGTCAACAATTTGTCAAATGATCCCCATCATCATTTTGCAGCATGCCCCATTGCATCTCTCTGATTGAGAGTCTGATTCAGGATACTTATGTCCTTCCAGGTATGGTTTAAAATCACAGTTAACCTCTGTAATTCCTTATTCAGTATTAGCTGAGAATCTTCCCAGGTCTTCCTTTATCTATCTGAGATTTTGAGTGGTTAATGGAATTTGGACACATCAACCTGTTGGCCCTGCAACCTCTTGTAGATGACAGATCCTGGAGACTGAGGAGTCCTGGTTAAAGTGGCCAGAGATCTCTAAGACCTGATGGTACTTTTCCTGTTTTGGTAGTTAAAGGCATCCCTGGGGTGAGTCAATTGTGGCTCCTGCCTTATTTCTCATATTGGGCTCTGGATGGGGGAGGTAGAATTTTCAAGAAAATCATAATAATTGGGTTCAATTTACAGAGTTCTGCACTGTCTCTCAAGGCCATGAAAACCTGAACATATGGAACTTGGTTGTAGCAGGAAAAGCATGGTGTTTAAGTTTGTTTCTGAATTCAGGCCATGTATCTCCAGGTCTCTATATTATAGCCAAGTTTCCATACAAAATAAAATTAGATTTTTTTTGAGTGCTTGAGGGTCAAATTTATCCCACTTGTTTAAGATGCTACACTTGAGGGTTGATCTTTTTTTTTTTTTTTTTTTTTTTTTTTTTTGTGAACTGGGGATTGAACTCAGAGGCACTTTGCCACTGAACCACATCCCCAGCCCTATTTTGTATTTTATTTAGAGACAGGGTCTCACTGAGTTGCTGAGGGCCTTGCTATGTTGTTGAGGCTGGCTTTGAACTCGCGATCCTCCTGCCTCAGCCTCCCAGGTCGCTTGGATTATAGGCGTGCACTACCATGCTTGGCTCTGAGGGTTGATCTTGATGTATGGACATCAGGGCAGCCATCTGGAAAAGAAAGACAAAGAGTATGTGAGAGAATGAGGTGTCCCTACCTTCTTTCAGGACATAGGATCTTTTGGGTGAGCTGCCCTCATTCTGGGATTTTATGACCTTAGCTGCTTTTACTGGGTATTTCTAGTTTTGTCTTGGGTCATTCAGACCTGGAGATCGATTTTCTTTGTCCTTTTCAATGAGAAATTTGAGAGTCTATAAAATTTATTGTCTGTCTGTGAGTGTACTATAAGAAGGTGGTTCCTAGGAGGCATAATGACCAGCAGTGGTAGATCCCAAATTCCTTTTTCCATATACCCCCTTGGCTCATATGTACCTGTCTGCCTACTCTAACACTTTTACATTCAAAATCATCTTGCTAGTCATTAAAATACAGGGCTTAATGTAAGGTAAGTCACAGTTACTGATGGTTGGATCTAGACCACCAGAGTCTAGTCCAAAGCAAATACTACAAAAAAGGTGTGTCACAGGAATTTTTGTTTTTCAGTGTATGTAAATTAGGTTTATTTTATACCATTGTCTGCTAAGTGTGTAATTGTGATGTCTTTAAAATTGTGAAGACCTTAATTTAAAAGTACTTAATCATTAAAAATGCTAACGATCATCTGAACCTTCAGCAGACTAATCTGTTTGCTGATGGGAGGTTGTACCTCAAACTTGGAATCCTCCTGCAGCTGGGATTACAGGTGTGTGCCACCATGCCTGACTCCTTTTTCCTATTTTATATGAAGTTTATATCACTATTTAAAGAGTGTATTTTCAGTTAGATCATTTATGCTTTAGAAACAAAAATATAGTGGTGAGTAAACAGTTCCTGTAATCAGTATATAAATGTCCACTAAGAGATATGTATCCAAAATAGTAGCATGAGCTCTATAATTTCCATAATAAAAGATGGACAGTTTACCCCAACACTTGTATCAGAGATGTTAGAATTTGACTGAGAACTCCTTCTGAATTGTTTTGTTGAACTTTTGCTTCATCTCTTTGACGTGCTTTGATTTTGTTTTGACATATACCTCTCTTCTTTCATACTATTTATACTTATCTGGAGTATTTTTGTGGTTTTAATTTATATGCTATGTCCTTAAATTCATTGATAATAAATTATTGGGGAGAATAGCAAGTTGTTGGTACTATACCACCTGTGGTGATAGTTGAATATCCCTATTTCAGCTTATTGGACCATTTGCTCATGGAAGTTGATAATGAAACACTGGATTCAGAAATGAGCATGGTGATACACATCAGTAATCCCAGATACTTAGGAGGCTGAACAGGAGGATTATAAGTTCAAGGCCAGCCTCAGCAACTTGACAAGACCCCGTCTCAAAATAAAAATAAAATGTGATGGGGCTATTGCTTAGTGATAAAGTACACTTGTGTTCTCTCTCCAGTACTGGGGTTGTGATGTGCGGGGGTGCTGTGGGGGGTGGGCACTGAATTTAGTTCTACAAAACAAAAGATCTCAATCTTAAGGTAGATTGTTGTGTGAAGGTAGATCATTGGGTGTGTGCATATTTGTGTCAGTATGCCTTTCTGCCTGCCAGTATTTTTTGTTTGTTTGTTTCTTCTTATTATTGTCCCCTTAATTCTTTGTCAGTTGAATTACATTGTTGGTGTTTTCATATCCTTTGCCATGTAAAGATAATCAAGCATTTTACCAGGTCAGAGGACTGTTCATGGATAGAGATATACTTTATATACATTAATTCTTTGATTTTTTTTTTTTTGGTGCTACCATTTGAACCCAGTGGTCTCTTGAATGCTAGCATGCATTCTACCACTGGCCCATAACCTCTGCCCAATTCTTTTTATTTCTTTTTAAAATTAGACTTTAAGAGATACTTTGGTAAAGACCTTGGCTGGATTTATGATGAGCTGTGTTTACTGAGCATGATGAAGTGAAGCTCAATAAGATTACTCTGAAGTCCAGCCAAGTGTCAGTTTAAGGAATCAGGACAGAAATATTCTGAATGTAAGTTCTTAGAACATATTTCACAAGATTTTTCCCATCAATACTTTCTGGTAAAGGAGAATGGACTAGACTGGTTGATGTGTTTTTTTTTTTTTTTTTTTTTCTTTTCCCAGTTCAGTAGACAAAAGTTGGTTATAGATTATTAGTACACTATCCTTTTCTAGAGTGTCTTCTATATTTATATCCTCCATAGATTTCAGATTTGTCTTTTCCATTATGCTTTTCAAATGATAAATTGAGGAGAGTAAGGACTCGGTACTATGCATCCCCACCCCATTACTAGCATCACTCAGTTCCAAACTTCTATGAACTTTTCATGAGCATGTTCTTAATAAATGTGAAGTAGTTTCTACATTTAACAGATGAATGAGAAATTGATGGTTTATTATTCACTTCGATTAAGATGAACTTAATTTATAACTTTGCCAGAACCAATTTGGGGATAGAACCCAGGAACTTGGACCTCTGTCCCAGTGGTAACTGAGCTGTATTCCCAGTCCTCTGATTCTACTTTTAATGTCATTTTCTGTATCTTGGCAAGATGAAATCTTAGAAGTTTTGACTCTGATGTAGTTAAGAGAATAAAATTGGCATATTGTTGCTGATGCTGATCACATGAGAATAAGATTTGCTAAACACCAAACATTTCTTGAGTTATGCATTTTATCTCATCGTATCCTGTAATATTTACTTCTTTCATGATATTGAGGACTGAACCCCAGTAGACATTATTTTATATACTACTTGCATACTTTAATTGTAACTGATGTTCAAATTGTTAGATTGTTGGCCATAAAGATGATCTTGCAATTGGTTCCTTTTAGGGAGGGGTTCCTGAGGATTGAACTATAGTTGCTCTGCCACTGAACTGCATCCCCAGCCCTTTTCATTTTTTTATTTTGAGATAGGTTTTTGCCGAGTGTCAAAGGCTGTGCTCCAATTTCAGCCTTCCAAGTAAATGAAATTACAACCATGCACCAGAATTTCCAGCTTAATATTTACCTATTATTTCATGAATGATACATTATTACCTGTAGTTGACAATATAGAATTAGATAATTAATTAAATAGTTAATTCAGAAAAGAACCTGTTTGTATGTATGAAGACTATCATCAAATAATCATCTTAGTTGCTAGAGTCTACATGAGTGTTATGAATGTATATAAACATGCATACTAATGAGCAATATCCATATAAATATTGTAACTGTAAAAAGTGACTAGTGTGTCAAAAAAGCTAGTTGGGATATGGAGAAATGAGTATTCATTTAAAAGTAAGGTAGACAAGTCCTTTTCTGCATTTTTC
Source organism: Glaucomys volans (assembly GCA_020662805.1). Classification (NCBI taxonomy): domain Eukaryota; kingdom Metazoa; phylum Chordata; class Mammalia; order Rodentia; family Sciuridae; genus Glaucomys; species Glaucomys volans. The sequence continues at coordinate 177,297 of JAJEJO010001276.1, forward strand.
CTTTATTGAGCTATATTTTTCAGTTTTGTATACTCAACTTTGATTTATGATGATATTCTTGATCCTGACTGGATCACTTGAGAAAGTTGAGCTACCCTTCCAACTGATGGAAGTAAAAGTGTGCAGTTGAATGAGAAAAGACGGGACAAGTTTAGGATCTTTGAGGTGTAGACATAGGTTTTTTGACCTTGTAATGTTTGGTGCAACTGAGAAGGACACTGTAGTAAGTGTATAAGCTTCATCCAAATAACTTTATTTGGTTGGTAGTTCTTCTGTTTAGATGACCTGAAGAAAATTCTCTATAAATAAGAACCCCTGGAAGAGGGAAGCAGTTTGTTTTTGTGGTTAGGGGATAGTTTCTTCAACCATGGTAATTTTTATTTCTGTCAGGGAATTTTAAGTCCAGTCAGGCTAACTTATTGTGAATGCGTTGATGAATGGAGGAAAGGAAATAAAGAATCCAAGTATACAGTGGTTGGAACATGTTCTAAATTGTTATGAAGGTAGATATGTAAATTTAGAGTAATATTAGGATGTTTCACTTTTTGGCATCGAGGGAGCTTGTATTTCTATTTTGTAACAGTGACACAGTCAAGAAGTCAGTTATCATTTGCATGGCAATATTTGTTTCCCTTCAGAGAGTGAGTTTCAGCCACCTTCTGAGTTAGTTTCTGTGGTCTTTCTTCAGGTGATCATATAAGGGAGTATTGTGTCTTTTGTTAACATTGTGATTAGTAAGATTTGCTGATCAAGTGTCTATTTTAGCTATATTTATTAAAATGGATAAAGGACATTTCTAGACAGGTTTAGTTAAATTGGAGCTTCTCAAAATTTAATTTACATATGATTCGCCTGGAGGAGGCCTTATTAAAACAGTTTGCTGGATCCCACATTGGGGGTTTCTGCTTTTAATTAGGTTTACGTGTGAAATTAGACTTTTAATAAGGTGGCAGGTGCTGTTATTCCTAGGCACAACACTTAGAAAACAATGGGGTGGTTATGTTCAGGATGAAGCATTCATTTTCTGAAAGTGCTGTTATATGACTATTAATTTATATGGATCTAGGCAATGTAATATAAGATATTCTTAAGCATATTTGTCAATGAGAAAATGACATATCAGTTTGAAAGTTGTTCTTACTCATTTGAACTGCAAGAACATGCAAACTTTTTATTATCTTCCTAAGAGTGAATCAATACTAGATTCAATACTAGTTCAAATACTAGATTCAAATTTCACTAAATTTGACTAAATCCAACCAATTCTAAATCCATTTAATTAAGCACACTTTGGGCAAAAAAGGCTTTTACCCACAATATTTTGATTAAAAAAATCCCAGAAACCAGTACAAGAAATATTATTTTCTTCCTTCCTTATTATACACCTGTATTTATTTAGCTCTTTCATATCATGTAATTGTGGCTTTAAATTTTATCAATAAACTTTTTATTTTTTTCTAAATAATTTTATCATATAATAATTGTACACATTATGGGATACAGTGAGAAAACATGAATATAGGATATAATTATCATATCAGGGTAATTAGTGTTTCTTTTTTCTTTTGTGGTGTTAGGAATTGAAACCAGGGCCACTGAGCTACATCTCCAACCCCTTTTTAAATTTTATTTTGAGACATAGTCTAACTAAGTTGTCTAGGCTGGCCATGAACTTGAGATCCTTGTGCCTTAGCCTCCTGATGAGCTTGGATTGGAAGCATGAGCTAACACATCTGGCAGAATAATTAGCATTTCTGTCTCCTGTGTTTATAATTTCTTTGTGTTAGAGGCCTCCAAATATTTTCTTCAAGTTCTTTATTATAAAATATATGTTAAACTTGCTAACTATGGTCACTGTCTTAGTTACCTTTACATTGCTATGACCAAACTACCTGACAAAAACAACTTAGAGTGAAAGTTTATATTGGCTCACAGTTCAGAGGTTCAGTTTATTGTTGGCTGATTTCACTGCTTTGAGCCCCAAGATGAGGTGGAGCACCCTGACCAAAGGGCGCCACAGAGGAAAGCTGCTCAGCTCATGGCAGCATCAGGAAATAGAAAAGGAGAAGATGGAAGGAGGGACACATCCCTAGTGACCCACCTCCTCTAGCCATGCCCCTTCTGCCTACAGTTATTATCTGGTCAGTTCATTCAAACTAAGGTGGATTGATTCAGATTAAAAGTCTCCAAATCTAATCATCTTACCTCTGATTATTCTGCATGAACCCAGGAGTTTTGGGGGATACCTCATATCCATACTATAACAATCACCCATGTAGAATGCTATCCACTTCCATCCATGTTGACATAAATTACATTATTTCATCTTTTAAATGGATGCGTAATAGTACACACACACACACAGACACATACACCACATTTTCTTCATCCATCTGCTATGGACACCTCAGTTGATTACATATGTTGGATCTTCTGCATAGTGCTACAACTATCATGAGAGTACATTAGTCTCAGTCTCTATCTCTTTCTCTCTCTCTCTCTCTCTCTCTCTCTCCTACCAGGGATTGAACCCAGAGGTCTTTAACCCCTGAGCCCCACTCCTAGCCCTTTTATATATTTTATAGAGGCAGGGTCTTGCTGAGTTGCTGAGCCTGGCTTTGAAATTGTGATCTTCCCCAGCCTCTGGGATTATAAGCACATGCCACTGCGCCCAGCTCAGGAGTCTCTGATGCAGTGATTTTGTTTCCTTTGGATAGGACTTCATTAGTATCTTATATGATAGTTCTCTATGAGAATAGTGTTATAATAGTCTGTTTTCTTAGAAACTTTGTAAAATTAGTTACTACAGTTGAGACTTTTTCAGTATACAAGTGATAAAGAGTGCAGTTGGGAAGAAATGGTAGACCTCATTAGGTTTTCTTTATAAATCTGAAATTGTCATTTTTTTTCCCCCTTGTACTGGGGATTGAACTCAGGGGCACTCCACCACTGAGCCACATCCCCAGCCCTATTTTTTGTATTTTATTTAGAGACAGGGTCTCACTGAGTTGCTTAGGGCCTCGCTAATTGCTGAGGCTGGCTTTGAACTTGCGACCCTCCTATCTCAACCTTCTGAGCTGCTGGGGTTATAGGCGTACGCCACTGTGCCCAGCTTGAGGTTGTCATTTTTAAAGTGTTAGAAATAGAGAAGACAAAAATGACATGAGCTGAAAATATTTAGAGTGTATTATACAACAGTAACAACTGGAACCCTTTTATTTTTAAGCATTGGACAAAAGATTTTTTAATAATTTTTATTGGTGCATGGTAATTATAATGAAGGGATTTTTATGCTATATATGCACAACACAAAATTTGGCATATTTAATTCTCCTGTATTCATGAAGTTTTTTGCATCCCTTCACTTGCATTCCTCTAGACCTTTAGAATCTAAGAAATTTGTTTAGAAGGAAACATTGATTATAAGCCCAGATGATTTAGGGTGGATTTGCAAGCCTTTTTTCCAGTAACATGGATAAGCAATATGTATACTTTGAGTAATTATCCCAGCATTGAAAAAATTAGAGTTTATAAGTTCTTTTGGAGATTTTAGAGTGCTTTTATTTTTGAAAGTCTAAATAAACTCCAGGTGGGGGAGCTACTGAAAGTGGTTATTGACCAGCACTCCCCTCAAGACCCCCTGCGTAGATCTACTCTATTCACTTGCCTACCATAGCATCAAGCCAGCAACTCTCTAAATTCTTCTCATAATGGCCATCTGAGATACAGCTTTGCAAGTTCATAAAGGCTATCTACTGAATTGAAAAATATTTCAAATACATAAAATTTTTTTTGCTAATTTCTCAAACTCCAGTACATGAAGCAGCTGTGCAGAAATATGTAGATAGAAAGGAAAGAGAACACTTCTTGATTTTAGCTAGAAGGTTCACCATATGCAAAATATCCAAGAAGACAGAGACTAATGCTGGCCTGAACTATTTCATTGTACACACATTGGGTTTGAAAACGAGAAAACCAAAAGTATTTGTTTTTCTTGCAATGACCTTTGCCACTAAAAGCCTTACATATGTAATACTTGCATACATATACAACAAACAGATCCTTTTTCCCCTCTTGCTAGTATTGTAAAACATCTCTAAATCTTCAAATTCTATTATTTTTTCTGGACATAATAAGCTTATGAGTCTTGTCAAATACTTGGGAGAATTGTGTTTGCATAATAGTATTGCAATGCAAATATAATTATTGAATAATGAATGTGTATTCTACAAGAGTCAGAATGAAGTTAAGCATGTATTTTCATTGTTTTTGTTTGTATGATTTTAATCTTTCCTGAAATCTAATTAAACACAAACACATTTATTTATTTTATTTTGTTTTATTTTATTGGGTAGTGCTGGAGATTGAATCCAGGGTCTTGTGCATGCTAGGCAAGCATTCTATCCACTGAGCTGTATCCCCAGCCCCACATTGATTTTTAATGAGTTTATTAGGATGTTTTAAAAATGTTTTCTCTGATAAAATAGCTGTTTTCTTAGGGAAATTTCTAAAAACATGCTTGTCTTAAATGCTTTAGAATGGAATTCAATTTTGCATTCAGTTTTTGATTAGTTAAGGATAATAGAGAAGGTAACATTGAAAATGTGTTGTATATTAATTAGAAGAAACATTTTTAAGCACATTTGAGAATTCACTCTTATGACGTGTCTCAGTGTAACTTTTTGTGACATTTTCTTTTTTTTTTTTTTTGGAACCAGGGATTGAACTCAGGGACACTCGGCCACTAAGCCACATCCCCAGCCGTATTTTGTATTTTATTTAGAGTCAGGGTCTCACTGAGTTGCTAAGGGCCTCGCTAAGTTACTGAGGCTGGCTTTGAACTCGCGATCCTCCTGCCTCAGCCTCCCAGGTCGCTTGGATTACAGGCGTGCGCCACCACGCCCGGCTGTGACATTTTCTTGATTAAATATAGAGATTGCTAGTCATGAGTTTGAACTATATAGAAATGTGACTAAAGAAGTAGGCTACCTCTGAATGATGTAAATTAAATTCCTTTGATTGGACTTTTTCTATGGGTTTCTTTTCCAGGAGCACTACATGCACAGCACTGTTGAATATGGAATTTTATTAAGGCTTCTGCATGTATGCAACTCATGGATATATGTATGTTTTTTCAAATGTCTTGCTATTAAAATGTGTATGATATGATGTTTCCTTTTCATGATGCAATTGCGGAAGATGTCAAGTTCTATGAACGTTAACATTGAGAATCCGGTGGGTTTTGTATTACAGAGGTATGTGTATGCTAGATAAGACTGTTAGGGAATATTTCTAATAAGAAAAATGTCTGATATTTTGCAGGAATGATTACGATTGTCTTCATTGCTTAGAGGGGTTGCTAAACTACTTTATACTGAGCAAATTTAAGATATGGATTTAGGATATAAGAGGGGGTGGGATTTGAGTGATTGGGCCTACGTTCAGAGATTTATGACTTCCAGGCTTTATTCTATGTGACAATATATGGAAATACATATATTTTGTGAATATCCTAATGTTAAGATAGTCTATTTCTTTTTGCTGGTATGATGGTTAAATTGCCACTGAACATCATTCATTAAATCAACTCTCTACATTGATTTATTGCTGATAAATATGGATATGTATTTTGTAATAAAAATGTTAAATATTTCAATAGCATAACATAAGTTATGTCATAAATATATATGACAAGTACCTATGAAATTACTAGGATAGAACTAGTATTGTATGCAAAAAACAATGTTAGATTAAAATAGTCTGTTTTCATTGGATCATTGACCTCAATTTTTAGATTTTGGTATATATACTAGGAAATGGTCTTATAATACATGTAGCATTTATTATTATATATCTTCCTGTATGGAAATGAGTGTTACACACATACATATTCATATCATACATACATGGTAGAAATATCATTGTGAGTGTTAACCAGAAAAGTGTGTTAACAAAGTTTCCACATGGCCAAATAACATAGATTAGGAAACATTTTAGCAGTTAGTATAATTTGGATTTTATCTCAATTTTTAAATTTAAAATACATTTTAATGCATTCTGACAGTGACAATGATTTGAAATCACGGACTGGTCACTGAAACACTTGTATTATTATATGGAGATGCTATCATATACACATTTCTTTTTTTAAAAAATTTAAAATTTTTAATGCTTAAAATTTATTCTTTTATGTATACATTAGAGTATACATAAAGTTTACTTTTTATGTATACATAGAGTAGAATGTATTTTGACATACAATACATACACAGAGTATAACTCATCCTAATTAGGATCCCATTCTTGTGGTTGGACATGATGTGGAGTTTCACTGGTTCTATGTTCATATATGAGCATAGCATTTCTTTAAATATTTATAGTGAAAGATTTTTTTCCACCAGAATATTTCTTGTGTATAAATAATTCAGCAGCTGAAAGGAGATTTTGTTAGTATAAAATATTCACAGTGTATAATTGCTTTTGCTTTGAATTTTTAATCTTTAATTTATAGGGATTGTCATCCTACACAGTATATGTATATATGTAGTTTTTTCTTTTTTCTTTTTTTTTTTTTGATACTGGGGATTGTACCCAGGGGCAATTCACCCCTGAGCCACATCCCCAGCCCTATTTTGTATTTTATTTAGAGACAGGGTCTCACTGAGTTGCTTAGGGCCTCGCTGAGTTGCTGAGGCTGGCTTTGAACTCGCGATCCTCCTGTCGCAGCCTCCCAAGTGCTGGGATTACAGGCATGAGCCACCGTGCCCAGCTGTAGTTTTTTATTCATGCATTTACATATGTATTTCTGTATGTTTACATAAAACACCATTTATTAAGTCATAGGATAGAAATATTAAGTGCTGTGGGAAATGGAATGGTTTGTAGATTATTAAATAGATAAATTCTATTTTTGTATACAGATCACAGATATTCATATTTTGTGAGTGATTAACTGCTACAAAAAGGCAGAAACACTGTATTTTGGTAAAATTGAATGGAGAGGCCATACTTATTTGAGACTTATTTGTTTAAGGGAGAGTACATTATTCATTTGTATTCATAAGATAAATTTTTGCACTTAGGGGCACTTGACCACTGAACTACGTCCAGCCCTGTTTTGTATTTAGTTTAGAGACAGGGTCTCACTGAGTTGCTTAGTACCTTTTGCTGAAGCTGGCTTTGAACTCACAATCCTTCTGTCTCAACCTCTGGAGCCACTGAGGTTATAGGCATGCTTCACCACACCTGGCATAAATGTTATTTTATAAGATACTTTGGATTTGTAAATTAGATCATTCATGTTTTCGTAGGCAAGACTTCTATCACTAAACTTGTATTCCCATTTTCAGTTATATTTTTGGAAATACACTTTTACTGAAAAATTAAAGCATAGAATTACTGTGTTTTCATTCCTTTTTGGGTTCTTGAATTTTTTTAAAAAAATTAGAAGCACTACTATATATATTTGTAAATTATGCAAATTTATATAATTTTTCTTACACCTGTCTAATTGTTGGATTATCTCTATGTTAATTCTGTTTTTGGGTTGGAGGACAGAGCTGTAGAGCATTTTGACTGCTGTGTGAATAATGGACATGTGAATAACTTCTAGTATATTATCTAAATTTCTCAGATTTCTAGAAACATCCACCCCCCACAATATTAGTGATTAACTATAGCTAAAAGTATATTTTACCAATGGAAGTATTAACCCTTATGTATTTTTTCATTGGGTTTGGATGAGATTTATGTGACTGCTAGTTACGTACATGTTTACATGCTGTCTGCCTTTGCAGATGTGGAGAATTTTCTTTGATATTTTGTGAATATTTTGCATAAAATGTAGGACAGCAAGGTTTTGTTTTTTTTTTTATTTGTTTTTTTGGGTACTGGGGATTGATCCCGGGGGCACTCCACCACTGAGCCACATCCCCAGCCCTATTTTGTGTTTTATTTAGAGACAGGGTCTCACTGAGTTGCTTAGGGCCTCGCTAAGTTGCTGAGGCTGGCTTTGAACTCGTGATCCTCTTGCCTCAGCCTCCCAAGTGCTGGGATTACAGGTGTGCACCACTGCACCCGGCCAGCAAGGTTTTTTATTAATTGAAATACAATTAACAAATGCAAAGACCCAAGTCTCTGTTTAATAGGATTTTTAGACAGATACCTGTATGTAGTTTATGTTTTAAAACACGTTTCAAGAAATGTATGACTTCTTTTTTTTTTAAATGTATGACTTCTGAAATCCTTCTCCAATTAAGCCCTCCATATACATGTTATAAATCATTATGTGTGATCAGAATCATTTTGTGAAATGATTCAATCCCTCTGCACTTTACTTGTTTTGCCTTGTTTTATCTGAGGAGGCATTAACAAACTATGTATTGAGCTAGAGTTATCTAAATGCCAGTATCACATCTGTGTTTGTTCACATGTGTGTGTATGAATGCAGGTATGTGGGTATGTGTGTATATATATAAAAATATAAATTTATATGTTTTGAACATTTTCCCACAGATGTCATTAGTGATGCATATACATTTTGAAAAATAGCCTATTAATATAGACATGCACTTTTGTACATATTAGAATTTATTGTTGGAAGGTATGTGGAGAATGATGGATTTTTTTATGATCACACCTTTAAGGTAGAATCCTTTTGCTTACATCTATTTTTTGTTTTGGTAGAGGTGGTGAACATTTATATATTGCAACCCTTACTTGGTAAACTGTTTAACTAATTGAAATGTTATAAAATCATTTATAAGTAGTTATAAATGATTTTAAGAGCACTAGGTGGGTAGCTCTGGGGTTTATTAAATATCTGTGTTTGTAATAGTTGCTCTATAATATTTCAGCTTTTTTAGATGCATGTGAGTTGATGAGAAGTGGAAAGAGAGGAAACATTTTTCTTTTAATGGTAAAGTATTATTTCACCTTTTGGGAAAGCTTGAATATATTCCTGTGATTGTACATTGCATTAACAAGTGTCTGCTTGCATGTTATTAGTACATATATTGTCATGTTAGAGAATATAGTGGTATTTTGCCACATGTATTTACAAGTAAAATTATATTATGATCACTGCCAGGTATTCATTTTAGGTAAATATAATGTGTCTATGTAACAGATAGCTATATCTTATTTTGTTTAATTTGGGTTCATGATACAGTTGATTTTTCTTACATGTTTTATAGAATCTCTAAATCACATGGTTCTTTTATTTACAACATGGCAGAAAACACAACTTCATAAATAATGGGTAAATGAAAATTTTAATTTCAAACGTTGTATTTCTAGGTGTATCAAGAGTCTCACAAAGTATTAAATTCGTAAATGTATTGTAAATTCATTAGTACTTTGGTCATATCTGGTTAATGTTGCAGTTAAATTGGTTATTTATAAATAGCTCTTGGAGCTAAAAAAATTTATCATATTAATCTGGGTGTTAGAAATAGAAAGTAATAAAATAGGAAGACACTATGCAATTAATCCCATTTCCATGGAAGTAAAGTTTGCCATTTATGAATTGCATATTTAAACAGATTTAAATAAAATGACAGGTAAATCCAGTTGGCCTTTCTGGATGTTCCAAGCTTCCTGATATTTTTTTTCCCTTTGCTGTCAACATTCACGATTGAAATGATTAAAGAGATTTTGTACTACCTCTTGGAACTATACAGTGTTCTGTATGTGTTCCCTTGGTTGCATGACAATATTCAAGACAACTTTGTAAATAGTAAAAAAACAAAATTTTAATTTTAAACATCTAGTTGTCCTTCTAGATGTATAGAGTCTCACAAAGTATAATTTTGTAAATAAGTCATTGTAAAATATCATGGTTTCCATTGTTTTCTGCAATTTTTTTTGCGAATGAAATACATAAAGTTGTGGGTTTCTTCAGGTCTATGTATTATTATCTGTTTATAGACTTATGGGAAGGAAAAGGTTAAAAAGATGTGTATTTTATTAAACTTTGCTCCTCCAAAGACAAAGAGTACATTTTAACCATAGTTATTTGCTTGTATTATATACTTAAAATCCCATAACATAATTTTGTAGTTGTACTGCTACATTAGAATATGTATTTTTATAATCATTATAGGAAATGCCTTTTATAAGGAAAATTTCCTTCTACCTCTTTGACTTAATATAGTATATGTACTTGAACTGCATGACAAAATTCAAGACAACTTTGTAAATAATGGTTACCCTTGTCATTTGAAAATAACTAGTTTTGCCAGATGCCTGGAGTCTCAAGAAAGTATACATTTGTAAATATTTCATTGTAAAATTCCATAATTAAAATGATTGCTGTAAATGGTTTTACAATCCCTTGGGTAATTAATGCTAAGACTAACATTTCGCTGTTTTGGGAGACAACAATAGTCAAATTGTGTCTGTATCTCCTTACTGATCTGGATCATTGGTGTTTGTGTGTATTATATATTTAAACAAACAGTTACCCTGACATACAATTTTGTCTTCAGGTAGCAAGTAGAAGCTAAGAGAAGGGAATTCTCATTTTCAAAAAGGGACAGATTAAGAAGTAAAAGATTGATACAATTATTGTTACCTGACTATATTTATTCTCTACAAATTTACTTGCATGTACATGCATTTAAAATCATTTTTTAGTCATAGAGTTGGGATATTGCTCATTCCAGTGTATTAACTTTATTCTCATTTCTTTGCTTAATGATTTATAATTTATTTTATTTTATTTTAATTTTTATGTTTTTTCAGTGATGGGAATTGATCCAGAGAATTGTGAATGATAAGCATGTGCTCTACTATTGAGCTACCTCCCCACAGCTTTTATTTTACAAATGATGAAACTAGTATTTTTAAGCTTGCACGTATTTCAAGAATCCCATTTTTTATTATATCTAAGTATATGGTAAATTTATAGTAAATACTAAGGTCTATAACTTTGATTTCCAAATCTGTTTCTATGTCTGTATATCTTTGTTGGAACAAAACAACAATGATTATGAATACTTTGGTTTTTCTGACCTTTTGTTTTTGAAATTTTCTTGTGACATATCTATAACTCATGTATGTGATACCTCAGAGGCAAGTCATGTGTTACCTGTTATATAAAGTAGGATTATTTTTATAAAAATTCTGGTGTTGATCAAAGTATAGATCCTCATTTTTTTAATAGAATTTGGTACAGACCATCAAATCCTGGGAGAAAATAAAATATTTTAAATGTAATAATTGGCTATTCCAGTACTCAAATATTTGCTGGGAAGAAAATATTCTATGTTTAATTTTAAAAGCATGTTGTAAGCAACTGAAATACCAATCAGTGAAAGAAAGATCATATTTGCAGCTTATTCAATATGAATGTAATTTTTCCACTGAAATTTTTTAATATTGAAGTATGTTTTGCAGTATTTTGAATTGAATAGGCATCGAATAATCGCTTGCTTATAGATTTGTATGCCTATGCCTCATTATTCTAGCTGAAATATTAATGGTTAACTATAAAGTATTTATTGCTTTATAGTTTATAGTATTTTGATAATGACATTCTTATAGCGAGGTAATATTTCTCATTGTTAAAATGTTATTTTATCATTCTGTTTGGAATTTTTACATATGCCACTTAAAAATAAAGATGCATACATCTTTGTAAATTGCTACATTAAAAAATGAACATGTCTAATGGAAATAGAAAAATTGTCTGGAAGAATATGGTAAAACCTTAATAGTCCCCTATAGAGATATGGGAATACGAGGACTGTTTTTTTCACTTCTTTTAATTTTTATAGAGGTATTAAAAAATGAACAATTAAACAACAAGGAAATGTTAAAGAGACAATTAGCTTGTACCTATTTTCATTCTTGCCTCTCACCATCGTTGGAGCATTGGGTTGTCATATCCAACTTTGTATTCCTAGAGGCCCTTGTGAAAGATTTTTTTCAATGATTTCATGAAGAATATGCAACTTAAGACACTAAATAGTATTGGATTATCCAAGAAAAAAAGGAAGAAGATGGAATTTTAGGTAGGTGCCAAGCAATTATATTTTGATTAGCACATGAGTAAAAAAAAAATCGTAACTAAAAATTCAAAAAAGTGAGTAAATTTTAATAACAACAAGGTCATACTTGTGGGTACCAACTAGATGAAGATGTTGTAGGATGGGCTGGGGATATAGTCAGTTGGTAAAGTGCTTGCCTTGAATGCACAAGGCCCTGGGTTCAATCCCCAGCACCAAAAATAAATAAATAAATAAATAAATAAAAAGATGTTTTATGAGGTGTTACATTTGGTATAAGTAGAAAGTTATGCTAAGCACGTATTTTACCATTGAACATTTCCAGCCCCCTTGTTTAATTGTGATATGAAGAATGTATTGTTTGCTTTCTTTTACTTTGGTTCATTCTCACTGAAGGATTTCAAGTAAGATTTTAGGATTTCATAGATCACACAAAATAAGCAGGGAAATATTTGAATATTTTTAACATTTGTGCTAACCGTATTGGCTAAAACAGAAGGTGTTTATGTAATCATGTTTGCTGATTGAATATGCCTGATCAACATAATGTCATCCTAATTTGTGTGTTCTTGTGCTTGGTTTGTATCTAACCATTGTTCCTTTGAATACTGTATTTTTCAGGTGTTTGTGATGAGAGATGTATTGAGGGTAACCTGAGTAGAGCTGATGAAATCATCTGGAATTATCTTTCTTTGGAGTCCTTAATAGGTTTTAATTGCAAATCATAGGTAAGAAGATTCTGGCATCATTTTGTTGTGAGACATTACCTAAACTCAGGAAACTAGTACTGGTGTGTAGACATTTTCCTTTGGAATTTTTGTACATGTGCAATATCAGTAAACATATTTGTTGTTTTTTTTTTTTTTTGCAGTTCGGGAGGATTGAACACAAGGCTTTATGTATCTTAGGCAAACAGTCTACCACTGACTACTTCACCAGCCCTAAATTAGTTTTTCAAAAGGTAGGTTGCCTTAGTGTGGTGTGTGTGCACACAGTGTGCCCATTTTTGTATTTTATTTCCTTATGACCAACCGTTATAACATAACTAATTCAGTGAAGAAAATGACCAAATGCCTAATTAATAAATTGACAATATATTTGTTTTCACATATAACAGTGCTGTGATAAAAGGACAATTTTATGGAAACCACCATAATTGCTGATAGTTGAAAAATAGTAAGTCATGATTAATGTTAAAGTTAACTCCACTGCAGGTTTGATTAATGAGACAGTATTTGTGTTACCTGACATTTCTAAAAATATTAAACATGAATATCCAATTAGCCTACTACCTTAGCAGTTTCATTAGAGTGATAAGCTTAAATTGTTTTGTTTTCCTTGTTAACAGATGATAGTTTCAAGAAGGAAAACTTCTGTCATCTTTGGTTTTAATCCCGTGAATAATAGGTACCATCAGTGAAAGATCTGTTGGAGTAGTTTCATTCAGGTGTTCTTCACTTCTCTCTCTCTCTCTCTCTGGAATACTCCCTTGGCGGTATGATTATAAGGCCCATTGAGTGCCCATTTGGTGGGGAGTGGGGTGCTTTAGTGAGGGAAGTTTATTGATACACCCTATTTTTCTTAAGTTGAATGACTTTTTGATGTTAGCTAGTTTGCATTGGCATCTGTTCACGTTGAATATTGCTGTGCAACAAATTATCCTGAAACAATTTCATATAGAAAAAATCGTTGTGTTATGGGTCAATATTTTTAACATTGTCCAGCATGGTTTATGAGTTATATTCTCTTCACAGCTCCATCATAGCCTCTATATTTTTAATGTTGTTATTAGTTTTCTCCTGATATTGACTGATCTTCTTTAATTTTTAGACATTGTTATATATTTTGTGTATAAATGCTTATAGAGTTCATGTATCTTATCTTTATAATTCTGTATATAAATGATAACTTGAGATACAAGCAACCAAATGCATACACAACATGAGCATTGTGTCAGATTCAGAGGATCAGCTAATAAGTTACAGAAAGAAGGCTAATATCTGATCTCCTTATTGTTAGAAATTCTAATAGGAATTTTGCATAATAGAATGAATGCTGCATTTTATAGCCTTTGCTGATGATACTAAGTTTGCTCCTAAATTTATCCCTGTTTTTCTATTTGCCCTTTCAGGTGATTACTAAAAAGGAACTTATGCCATTATGTCTACCACTTTCTTCATCAAAACTAAAATATTTCCTGCATAATGAATGGAGACTTGTTACTTAATGTGTGTGCAATGGACACTCCTTGCTCATCGGAAGAGTTGGACTTAGAAAGCTCATTTTTGAAATAAGACCTAAAATATAGCCCAGAAAACTCTCTTTCCTAGTCATTTAATTGTTTTTCTTGTTGATGTTGGACTTTATCTCAGGAAGTGCAATGGAAGAAACATTTGTGTCCAGAGAAGTTTAGAATGGTGGAATTTCAAGGTTTTCATCTCATTGTTTCCATAAGTATGAAATGCATGATTTATAATTATCACTTATGACAGGATAAATTTGAACCTGACTTTAAAATATTAAAGGATGTAGGATCTTGTGAAGCAGTTTTTCTTTTCCTCCTTTGGTACTGAGACAGATGACCCTGGGGTTCTTTTTTTTTTCAAATGTTGATAGACCGTTTTTTTTTTTTCATTTATTTATATGCTGAGAATCAAACCCAGTTCCTCACACATGATTGGCAAGCATTCTGCCACTGAGCCACAACCCCAGCCAACCCTTGGGGAGGGGTTCTTTACCACTAGGCTTCATCCCCGGTCTATTATTTTAAGACCAAGGTCTTGCTTAGTTGCTGAGGGTATTGCTAAATTGCTGAGGCTGACCTTAAACTTGCAATCCTCCTGTCTCAGCCTTCAAGTCTCTGGGATTACAGGGATGCACCACCCTGCCTAGCTAGTACTTTTCTTTGTTATATTTCTTTCTCCTTATAATTTTAAACCCTAATGTTATCTGCCATCAAGGAGTCTTCTCATCCTTAGGATGTTTTTTTCATAGGCAAATTGATATCATTTTTTCATTATTATATTAGCTATGTATTTTCTATGTCTATGTATATTATTTATGTATTTTTAATATGGTAAACATCTTTATTTATAAATTTGAATTTTTCAGCTACTTTGGAATAATTTCTGTGGACTGGAATTGCTGGGGAAAAGTATATGCAAAATCTACAATTGAGTAAAATTTCCTCCTAATTGGAGTAAGTTCTTCCATTGTTTGATCAGTGTTCCCCATTTCCTAATACTGTTCAAACATTAGATATCAGTATTTTCTTGACCATTGATAATATGTATTAAAAAGAAAATGCTTTCTTTTTCTGTTAAACTAGATTATCTTCATATCACATTAGTATTCATTTGTGTTATTTCATGTTCTTGTTCCTTTATTTTCATTTCCCTGTAATAATAGTCTTTATGTTACTGATTCCTAAGAACTCATTTATACTTATGTTAATATTATGTCATATACTATAAATGAAATATGTATATGTAACATATATGTATATGTATGTTTTTCTATTTTCTTTACTGTGGTGTTTTATTTTTTGGTTGTATACAACTTGTGTGTTGAAATATAATCATGTTTTATTGCCTCTGTGTTTTGTGTTTTTCTTTACCAACATGTTTACATTAGTAGCATACACTTATTTTCATTGTCTATTTTTCCATCAAATATTTTTGTCAGTTCATTTCCTTGTCTATTAATCATTGCTATGTTGTTAATGTATTAAATATTCATATTACTTACCTTGACTTCTACTGTTACTTCTTTTAAGCTCTGTCATAATTACAGAAAATTGCTATGTAAAATTTGCTGTATTTTTGTTAATTTGTTTGCCACATCTTCTACTGACAGTTCATTTACTAATGATTTGTACTGTCTGACTTAGTCCATTCAGTTCTCATTTCTCTTCTTTTTCAGAATTTTCCCTGTCTATACTTGCATTTTTTCTCAGTTGATGCTTTCAATTACTTTGCAAGTTGGAAAAAATGCAGTTTTAATTTCATTTGCACCAAATTTAATAAATTAATTAGAGAATAGATCACTTAAAAATTGAGTCTTCCTTATCCAACTTCAAGGTATGTCTTTCTGTTTCTAATCAGAGCATTGTATTGGGATACTGCCAGTACAGATGAACGATTTTTTCATTCCTACAATATTTCATAAGTATCGTTCATTGTAGTGGTTGAGATCACTTGTTAAATTTTTTTCTTATTCATTGACAAGTCATTTTGTATTTTTTTATAATGGTATTCTTTTCATAATTTATCATTTTTATTAATCTTGGTTAAATACTCTGAGAAGTTCTTCCAGGGTATGTAAAACTAGAATATAGCATTGATTATTTGGCTATTAATATTAATCTTAGTTTGAGGTTGTTTAGGTTTTTACTGGTAATTTCATAAAACTTGTAGATTTTAGAAAATTTAGTGGCAGATTTAATTAGTTTGTGTTATTAAATAATTATATTTGCCCTTTAAATTATTTATTAGGGTAAAATTTAACTTTGTTAAACATTTAAGCATTCTTTCACCCTAGGAATAAAATAAATTTAATATAAATACATGCTTCCCTTTATGTTAAAATTTTATGTTGAATTTCTGAAATGATATTTGCAAGCAAGAAGTTTTTTATTCTATTTTTGTCAGCATTATTGTGAGACCTGTTTAAGATTGGACAGAATTAAATACATGCATAACTTTAAA
The DNA here is from genome assembly GCA_020662805.1 of Glaucomys volans. Classification (NCBI taxonomy): domain Eukaryota; kingdom Metazoa; phylum Chordata; class Mammalia; order Rodentia; family Sciuridae; genus Glaucomys; species Glaucomys volans. The sequence goes on from JAJEJO010001276.1 coordinate 194,011, forward strand.
ATGCTTTAATTTGAGATAATTGTTGGAATTAAGATATGTTAAAATAATAGTATGTAATAATTTTATATTTGCCCCCACCTTATATTATTTAGTTCTCTAAATCAGGATATTATCATTGATATAATGGTGTTAACTGATTCACATGTCTCATTCATATTTGGGTTGTTAGTGTCAATGAAATATTACTGGTCTGTGACTGAAAGTTTGTGCCTACATTGTATAGAGTTGTCCTGTGCCTCCTGTTTTGATCATTTCTCCATTTTTAATTTTAATAATTTTTATTCTTAGAGTATTCTACAAAATATCTGACTATTTACTGTCCCTTTCTGTGGGTTTGTCTAATCTTTGGGATTGAGAATAGATCTTATTTAGAGAATGCTAAAGAAATGATTTTATGCTATTATCATGTCATTGCCAAAGGGGCATATATTGTTGATCTTGTTGCTGGTGATGTGACTTTATTTGTATTATAATTAATATCTTTTAAAGATGGTACTGCAAATATTCTTTGGCATCGCATTTCTATCTACTAACTTAACCATACCTTGGTGTTTCTTGCTTGCGAGTGTTATTATTTAGGTGGCAGATATAATTTAGAAAAATTGTTCTGTGTTTTATTAAGTGCAGTTTTCTAATTGTTTATAGGTACTGGGGATTAAACAGAAGGCCTTGCCTGTGCTAGACAATTGCTCTATCACTATGCTGCTTCCCTAGAGCCCTTTTTGAAATTTTTATTTGATTTTTTAAAAATAATTTTTTCATTGTTGATGTTAATTTTATTCATTTATTTATGTGGTGCCAAGACTCAAACCCAGTGCCTCACACATGCTAGGCAAGTGTTCTACCACTTAGCCACAACCCCAGCACCTTTATTTGATTTTGAGACAGGATGTCTAGATTGCCTGAGAGCTGGGCTTCAATCTCTACTTATTTATTCTATTTAGTTGTTTACAATACCAGGATACACCCAGGCTTCAAACTTTTAATCTTCCCTCCTCACCTTTCCAAATAACTGGGATTATTGGCAAATGTAATTAATACATTTGAACTTTGTAGTTAAGATCTGTATAGTTAAGAAACCATTAAAATAGTGAAATTTAGGTTAAGTGTATTTTACTATAATAAAATACAATGTGCGTGGGGGCAAAATCAATGCCACTCTACAGATGGATATCTCCTTACTGCCACCAAACCCAGCTACAATTGGAATTTTATATTGTAATGAAGAATTTTACTTTATTTTTCACTTAATTGTTTTATCAATATGGATTCATGAAACTTTTCTTTTTTCTATGGATGAAATTAATGTGATTTTTGTATTTACTGATATTGTCCCAAATTTGGCCATTTAATATTCTTATACTAGTTCTTATTTTCCAAACAGACCTTAGTCTTTCCTATTAATACTCATTTAAAATTTTCTGGACACAACAATATAAAATTTCAGTTTTTTCTTACCCTGGTGATACCAGCTGTTTTTCCTTGGATATATGGTTCATTATGGGAAATGGTATGGAGGAAGCAGGATATATGGTTCATTATGGGAAATGGTATGGAGGAAGCAGGATATGTGTGCTAAGAATGTTCATTTCTATTTTGTTACTATTCCTTATAAGCTATTTTAAGAAATGGTATGGACATGTCTGTCCATATACTGGAATTGCCCTCATCCACAATTTTTTCTAGCAAACTATTGTGATAAATAGGTACTGTATAATATTTGCAGTATTAACTAATTTTAATTGTATAATTCAGCAAGTTATTTGCACTCGGTGTTGTGTAACCATCATCACAATTTCCAAAACATCTTTGATTCCTAATGTGTCGGGGTCCCCTCTGCCCCATCCCATGTGGAGGAAGAAAGGGTTGACTGCTGGAAGAGGATGTTGACGGTTTTTCTATTACCCAAAAAAACTTATCTACTCAATAAACACAGGAGAGCCAATACCCTTTTTATGAGAGAGGGTGTGACAGGTCCGCTTATACCAACTCCTGCCTCTTTACAACAACCAAGTTGCTCAACTCTCCTTTATTTATAATATGCAGGTAAAAGGGGGCAAGGACCGGGAGGAGCTTCTTCTGTGATTGACAGAATAGGGTGGAGTTAGGGGACAGGGACCACTCCCACGCAGTGCCACATAACTTCCTGGCAGTTTCTAGAATCCAGGCTTCTGTGTCACGTGGCTCATCCTGGTCTGATTCTGCTAAATAAGGACGGCTTCCCACACTATTGGAAACTCTTTACCCTTTAGTTAATAGCTCTCCATTCCCATTAAAATGACTCCCACCACCACTGTATGATTTTGCTTAAAATGTTCTATGTAAGTTGAACCATACCTGTCTTATTTCACTTGATGTTTTCAAGGTTCATCTGTGTAATAAAAAGAAGGATTAGAACTTCTTTTTATGGTTGAACAATATTCCATTGTACATGTATAACAGGTTTTGTTTACCCATTCATCTGCTGAAGGACATTTGGTTACTTCCAACTTTTCACTATTGTGGATACTATTTTGGGGAGTAACGGCAAACATTTCATTATTTTGACAGTACATATAAGATTGTAGTTACTAGATCATATGGTAGGTATTTCCAAGTTTCATTATTTGATGAACATTTTTTTTCACAAACACTGACAATGAGAATGGAATAATGATCTTTCCTATATCTAGCAACTGGAACCTAGTAATTATTAATATTATGTGACACATTGAAAATTACAGATCATATATATTTCAATTTTGAGTAGATTTATATATCTGCAAATCACATTTTTAAGTAACTACA
>JAJEJO010001276.1:196807-232666 GCA_020662805.1 Glaucomys volans
ATATCTGCAAATCACATTTTTAAGTAACTACAATATCCTCTTCCTACGAAATAAAATTAATTAGAATCCTTAATATAGTATAAACAATAAGGAAAAAACTTCATTAAAATTTCTCAGTTTTTGCATATTTGGATGCAGTCTAGTACATTTATCTTTCTTTTTTTCATTTTTTTCTTATTATTGAGGATAGAAACCATGGTCTCATGGATGCTAAGCAGGCATTCTTGCTAATGAGCTTCATAATTTATTCTGTTTTAAATCTATTGTAGTCGTCTAAGATATGAAATTTTCTGTTTGTCATAAATATATGTATATATATACACATATATATATACATATATATATGTTCTAAATTGAGAATGCTAGGCAAGTGTTCCTCTGCCACTTAATTGTACTTCCAGCCCCTAAATGTTATCTTTTTTTACAGCTTCATATCAATATGGAGGAACTTCTTAATTTCCACATTTGCTATTTTGTTGATTCTATTCTTGATTTTAGTGTATTAAATGGATTTTGGTGAGCTAAAGCCTTATCATTTTTAACTCAAATATTTCTAGATATTTTTTCTATTGAATATGTAATACACAAAATATATGTGATATGCAAATACATATCAGTGCACTATACAGAATATGATAAGAAACAATCTTGTAAATATGTTACATTGCTTGGAAAAGCTCCTAGTCTTCAATGTGTAGAGAGGTCTGTGTGTGTTACCAAGGTACAGTATAATCTTGGTACAGGTTTATTTATTTATCATTATTATAGGTACTTTTCCTTTGATTTTTGTCCTGACTGTTATATCTTTTGGCTTCATTGTACAGCATAATATCTTATAAGATATTATGATACTTTCAGTTTTCCATATGCTCGTGCTAATCAGATTTCTTGAAAGTGGTCTAATAGAGTCTAATTGGATTGCTTGAAAGTGGTCCAATAGAGTCTGATAATGGCCTTTGATTTTTTCCCCCCATTTATTGACAAATTGCCAACTAACTTTTGGTATTATTTTGTAACTTTTTCTAAATTTTATTATATCCTAAGTTTGGGAGACATTTCTATTATTTACACATGATCATCATACTGTTTGCTGAAAAGCACTAAGTTGATAATTTTTTTGAGTGGGGGAGACTAGAGATTGAACCCAGGGTCATTTAACCTCTGAGCCACATCTCCAGCCCTTTTAAAATATTTTTATTTAGAGATGGTCTTGCTGAGTTGCTTAGGTCTTCAATAAGTTGCTGAGGCTGACTTTGAACTCATGATCCTCTGGCTTCAGCCTCCTGTGCCATTGTGATTACAGCTATGCACCACTGCGCCAGGCTAAATCAACAATTTTTATGGTGTAATACAGAGGTAAAGCCGGGCGTGGTGGCGCACGCCTATAATCCAAGCGACTTGGGAGGCTGAGTCAGGAGGATCGCGAGTTCAAAGCCAGCCTCAGCAACTTAGCGAGGCCCTAAGCAACTCAGTGAGACCCTGTCTCTAAATAAAATACAAAACAGGGCTGGGGATGTGGCTCAGTGGCCGAGTTTCCCTGAGTTCAATCCCTGGTTCCAAAAAAAAATAAAATAAAATAAAATAAAAAAAATAAAAAGGGCTAGGGATGTGGCCTAGTGATTAAAAAAAAAACTACAGAGGTAATATCTCCACTGATTTTTTTCTTAAGGAATTTTGAAAATAATTTTTGTGTTAAAATTGGCACCTCAAAAATATATTGTATTTCATGTGGTTTGTTAATGTGTTTCTTTGAATTTGTTGAACCTTTTTGTTGTTGTGCTGGAGATCAAACTCAGGTCCTCAGGCATACAAGACAGATCACTGAACTATATCCCCAAGTCCATTTTTTTGCTTTCTAATATTTTCTTCTTATGGTTTGCTTTTAGAGTATATTAGGTCATTTTCCCTGTAAAAGTTTTTTTTTTTTTTTTTTGGAACTGGGGATTGAACTCAGGGACACTCGGCCACTGAGCCACATTCCCAGCCCTATTTTGTATTTTATTTAGAGACAGGGTCTCACTGAGTTGCTTAGGCCTCACTAAGTTGCTGAGGCTGGCTTTGAACTCGTGATCCTCCTCTCAGCCTCCCAAGTCATTTGGATTACAGGCGTGTGCCACCACGCCCAACTCCTGTAAAATTTTTATATTTGTACATTTTACGTTTGGTAGTTTTCATCCCTGTGAAAGTGTTCATTATTTAATTTCTTTAGTACTTTTCAAATAAATGCTATGTATAACTGGTTTTATCAAATAAATGCTGTTTGTAACTGATTGTATCAAACCAAATCATCTATCATTGTTATATAATCATAGCACAATTTATTCATTTATTATGAATACCATTTCACGTAACATTTGTTCTTTTGATGATGATCATTTTTTATTTTCAGTAATGAGGGTAGAATCCACTGAACTACATCCACTTAATTATTTTTTATTTTGAGACAGGGTCTCACTCATTTGCTGAGCTTCTCGCTAAGTTACTGAGTGTCTTGCTAAATTGCTGAGGCTGATTTTGAACTTGGGGTCCTCCTACCTCAACTTTTCCAAGTTGCTGGGATTATAGGTGTGTGCCACCATGCCTCACCTGTCATTTCTTTCTTGCATAATTAATTATGGCTTCAGATGACTGTGGAGGCTCATAACTGGAAGTTGAAGTGGGAGGTTCATGGAAGTCCAGAAATTCAAGACCAGTTTGGCAACATAGCAAGCAACTATCTCAAACAAGAGCAAGAACAACAACAAAAAATTCAGTCCCATTCATTACTTCATTAGTTGGTGTATTTGTTCTGATTGTCAATAGATTCTCCATTTAAATAATAACTTTATTCTTCATTTGTTTTAAATTCTGATTCCAAAAGAACTCTAAGGAAATTTAAGTTCTGTTGTCAGTTTACTAATGCTTATAATTATGAACCAGTGTATTCATGGAGACATAAAGTAGGATAAAAGAGGTAACAAGTACAATTTAATTTTTCTAGTTCTTAAGTTTATTCAAATATACATTGTTTATGCAATTGGTTTATATGGTGTATAGTTTGGTTATGTTCTTTTATTCTTTATAAAATTTATTCTGTGTGTGTGCATATAAAACTAAACAATACTTTACCTTCTTAAGTGTCTACTCTTCTACAAAAATGTCCTGTTTCCATTGTTATCACCACTTGAGTTTTGGTATAACATTGGTTTGGAAGATGCACAATATTTTTCTGTAATTTAGGTTAAATATTTATATAGTTGTGAAGATATTGTAACTTTTAAACAGTGTTATTTTTACCATTGCCTCTAAATCTTGACAAAAACAGGTACTATCTCATTTATTTATTTTTTATTCTAGGTTTTTAATTTTTAATTTTTATTTTTTAATTTGTTTTAATTAGTTGTGCATTACAATATACTGATTTTTGACACATTGTACACCAGTGGACCATAACTTCTTCCTTTGGCTGAACATGGTGTAGAGTCACACTGGTAGTATGATCGTACATGTATATTGGGTAATAATGCCTGTCTCCATTCCACCATCCTTCCCATCCCTTTACCCCTTTCTTCCCTTCACTCCCCTTGGCACAATCCACACCCGATTAGGATTAGCATCCACTTATCAGAGAAAACATTCAGCCTTTGGTGTTTTGGGTCTGGCTTATTGCAATTAGCATGATATTCTCGAGTGCCATCCATTTACCTGCAAATGCCATACTTTCATTCCCCTTTAAGGCTGAGTAATATTTTCTTGTGTATATGTACCTTTATCCATTCATTTGATAAAGGGCATCTAGGTTGGTTCCATAGTTTAGCTCTTGTGAATTGAGCTGCTGTAAACATTGATGTGGCTGCATCACTGTAGTATCCTGATTTTGAGTCCTTTGGTATAAACCTAGGAGTGGGATAACAGGGTCAAATGGTGATTCTATTCAAAGTTTTCTGAGGGATTTCCATACTGCTTTCCAGAGGGGTTATACCAGTTTGCAGTTGCACTAGCAATGTATGAGTGTGCCTTTTCCCCATATCCTCACTAACTTTTATTGTTGCTTCTATTCTTGATAATTGCCATTCTGACTGGAGTGAGATTTGCGCTAGAGAAGACAGCCTTTTTAAAAAATCCAGTCTGCCAGTCTGTGTCTCTTGATTAATAACTGTAGGCCATTAACATTCAGGGTTATTATGGAGACATGATTTGTATTCCTGGTCATTTTGGTTCATTTTTGGTTTTTAACTTTGACTTTTTTTCTCCTTTGACTTTTCCTTTAGTGTAGTTCCTCCATTTGTTGATTTTTGTTGTTTTTCATTTCTTTCTTATGGAATATTTTGCCAAGAATGTTCTGTAGTGCAGGCTTTCTAGTTGTGAATTCTTTTAATTTTTATTTGTCATAGAAGATTTTTATTTCATCTTCAACTCTGAAGCTTAATTTTACTGGATATGAAATTCTCAATTGGCCTCCATTTTCTTTCAGAGATTATTATTCCAGGACCTCCTGATGTTGAGGGTCTGTGTAGAGAAATCAGCTGAGAACTGAATTGGTTTCCCCCATCTGTAATTTGATTTTTTTTCTCTTAGAGCCTTTAAAATTCTATCTTTATTCTGTATGCTAGTAGTCATTCTCATTATAATGTGCTGTGGTGTGGGTCTGCTATAATTTGGTATATTTGAGGTCCTATAAGCCTCTTGTTGGTTTTCCATTTCATCCTTTCTGATATTATGTCATTGAAAAGATTGTGCATTCCTTTGGTTTGTATCTTCACTCCTTCATCTGTTCCAATGAATCTTAAATTTGGTCTTTTCATGTTATCCCTCTTTCATTTACTTTAATGTTTCTAGTTAAACAATATGCTATTTAAAATTCCTATGTTTAAATGGCTGTGTTCATTTTACACACTTTTACTTGTGGCTTTTTGAGCCCCCTATGATATAGATTTTTCCTGTTTTCAGGTAATGAGGGAGACTGAGCTTGTCTCAAGATTTCTTGGATTAAGAGAATTAATATACATAAGGAGTTTAGAAGAGGGCCTAGAATATCACTGTACTCTATTTTGGCTCTAATAATATAGATTAGAATATCAGTAGTAACTTTTTTTAAAGCAGTAAGATAGAAACTGAATTTTGACTGTCTCTGGGTTTTTTAACTTCCCTGTTGTAGTGCCTTATACTCGTTAGTAATACTTGATTTTTGCTCCAAAAATATTTTTAGTATGTCCAATTTCATTAAGTTATATTTTTAGTTGAATTGATTATGCCATTACATTTTGCAGAAATATAAGGTCAGTTTTGAAGTATTTCCTTAAAATGTTATCTCATTTTAAGTCTTATTTACTGATTCATGTTTAGATGATTTTACCATACTTGTTAAATAAATCTTTTCTTCATGGTTTAGACATTATTTATAAAAAATCTGAAATCTGTAGCATAAATTCTAATTATTAGGCATACTGATTTGCAATGAAAAGCAATTTGAGAGATGTGGTAAAATACATTAAAATTTTTAACTGTACTAAGACCTTTCATCTTCAAAGTATCATTTGAAATTTTTCTATTTTGTATTTCTTTTGATAATAAGCCATTACTTCTAATTATCTATTTATATGAACTTACAATTTTTTTTTTTTTTGGTCCTGGGGATTGAACCCAGGGGCACTCCACCACTGAGCCACATCCCCAGCCCTATTTTGCATTTTGTATTTAGAGACAGGGTCTCACTGAGTTGCTTAGGGTCTCGCTAAGTTGCTGAGGCTGGCTTTGAACTTGCGATCCTCCTGTCTCAGCCTCCCAAGTGCTGGGATTACAGGCATGTGCCACTGAATTTATAATTTCATGCCTGGCAAAATAAAATAATTAAAACACAAATATGAAATGATAAACAATTTAGTTATTCCTCTCTGATTAAAAATATCAGTGCTTACTCCAGATAATTTGAGAAGTAGAGCAATAACATAATTCATAAGGACAGAAAAGTCTAGAAATTTCTTCTAATACAAAAGTAATTCCATATTCTAACAGGCTTAGTGTTACTTTTTATCCATGTCCAGAGTACTTATAGTCTAGGTCTCTTACCTCTATTAGGGCAGATTCAAACATTCATTTTAATGTAATAAGAACATGTTCTCTATCAATTTATTTTGTTGTTGTTTTGCTTACCCAAAGTTTCCATGATATACCTCACATAAAGAGAAATGCATCATGTTTGTACAGAGGATGGAAGGTTCTATGTTTGTGTTTTGGGTTTTTTTTTTCTTTTTGGTGTATATATGTGTGCATACTAGGAATTGAACCTAGGGTTTCATCCTTGCTAAGTATGCCCTCTTCCATTGAGTTTTGCTCCTAGCCCTTCTATTAATTGAAGTTGAAGATAAAATGGGTGAGATAAAAATGAAGGAATGAATATGTTTGTGATGACATTTTGTAGTAACAAATTGTTAATGGTTTTGTGAAAACTGTTCCTGATAAAAGGGAAGGAGAGTACTTAATATTATTTTGTGACTTTTTGTGCATTTGTAATAATTGACACTGAGAAAGGAATGCTGGATTTTCAAATTGTGAGATGTCTTTGCCTTCATTAATGGAAATCATTAATTAATATTCTGCAATGAAATTTAGTACCATCTCCTGCCACATTTAGGCTCATTAAATTCTAGTGAGCCACATACCCAGCCCTGTAAATTTTTTGAGACAGGATTTTGCTAAGTTGCTTAAGGGCCTTGCTAAATTGCTGAGACTCATCTTGAATTTGGAGTTGTCCTGCCTTAGCCTCCCAGATCCCTGGGGTTGTAGGTGTGTGTCACTGTGCTTGGCTTAGGCTCTTTAAATCCACACTTTCAGCTTTGACCTCTTTTCTACTATATTGACTGGAGGAGAAAGTGCAACAAACTGTTTTGTTCCATGCTAGGGATTGAACTTAGTACCTTGCACATGCTAGGCAAGCACTCTGCTACTGACCTCCCAAAACAAATGTTTTGAACTGGAATAGTATGCCACTTTTCCTTTTTCATGAGGAAGTGACTATTTCTTTATTTTGAAGGACAATTCATACTACTTTTATGTACAGGAAACAATGTTCATTTGAAGAAGTTTGGTGGCCAGCTGTAGCCTTTGCCCTTTCCTTTGTAGCAATTGGAACCCTGGATTTTGAGTCTAGGGTGTTTCCTCTCCAATGAAGGTAAATCTCATCATATACACCAATGTAATTGATTCTGTTGGCTTCTAACAGCTTAGGCACTGCTTATATTTCTTGGGAATATATCTGTACAAAGATGCTGATGGTCCAGGTCCTTCTGATGGTGTCCCAATATGGCTTTCCCTTGATGTTGTAGTAAGGAACCCACATCTTATGTCCACAGGACAGGCAGGAAGACAACCAGATTAATGGAATTCATACCAGGTATAACAATAAGTAGCTGTTTCTGCCTAGCAACAGTGCCCAAAGGGCTGGTGGTCTCTTGTTGGCACAGTCCCTTTGCCTGCTGCTTTCATCTCACAGGGCCAACTATGTCTGCTTCTCTTCCATTTTCTTGGATCTGTATTTGTGAACCACAATAAGAAGTTAGAGTAGTTGTTTAACATTCCAAGTTATGAGTGAATATAGTCACCATTGGCACCTTTGCTGGTACAGCCTGATGTAGCAGGCTATTTGAGGAAAGTAAGTTTCATTTGGGACTGTATTCCCTGACAACTGCCAGAATTCTTGGGTCTTTTCTCAGATCAGATTAACCACTTTCTTTGCCTCACCTTTGCCTCACCTTGTTCACCTATGGCAGAGTCCATAGCCATTTTCTTCTCTTTGGTCTTCCTCAGTGTCTTGGGCTGCTGGGGGTGAAGGAACATGAAAATGACTTTCTGAGATGTTAACAGAAGACAGCTAAGAATACAGAGGCATTTTCACATTATGTTGTTACTGTTTTTTTAGATGAGTTAATAGCAATATAATTTCTATACCTAACGTTTTTCCTTCTATCCCTACACTCAACCTTATTTGTCCCATGATCATTGAATTACCCCACACTGTTGGAAGTACTGGGAATAGGACCCAGTGTTGCTCTTCCTTTTTTCTATGTCCCCAGCCATTTTTATTATTTATTTTGCAGTAGGGTCTCACTAGGTTGCCACGGTTGACTTCAAATTGTGATACTCCTGCCTAGGAGGAGTGTAGTACTCCTCACTGGGATTAGAGACTTTTGCCACCATGTCCTACTACTTTACTTTCATTTTGGAACAAGGTTTCACTAAATTACCAAGGCTAGCTTCAAATTTGCAATCCTGCCTCAATTTTCCAAGTAGCTGGGATTATAGGCCTGCATGTCTTTGCCCAGCTAAATCCTGAGTTTTTACGAGGGTGAGGCAGAGGCAATTTTAACAAAGTGAACTATAATCTAAGGTTCTAAATAAAGGGCTTATTTTCAATTTTAAAATATTTGATTTATGGGAATGTGTTCATATTCTGTAATATTTTTGTTCAGAATTATTCTAGAGTTTTCCAGAGATTTTATGTAATGATTTCTAAGTCAGATGATAAAGAAGTAATTTAAAGTTATTTGTGACTGGGATGATTGGATTACTGGTAGTGAGGAAGTTTAGTTCAGCCACAAGATTTAGGGTCTGTAAAATTCTGAGCTGTACTGAACCCTGCCCATTGATCTGGTATGTGTATTCATGAAAGGAATTCAGAAAAGATTGTTTTTTATGGCGACTGGTTCAGTTATAGAATGGAGGGATAAATTGATGAATACAAGAATGAATGTATAGATGGGTAGTCAGGTTGGAAGTGTGATGGAATCACAAAATAGTTGAGAACAAGAGGGTGGCTCTATGTCAATTGTTAGTTGGATACAGAAATGTATTTTGGGGATATAATTAAGAAAGAAGACAAGTATGTAAAGTATTTTATGTACATCAGGTTGATGCATGAATAGAAGGGGGAATAGGAATGAAGATTATTGATATACTTGGCAAATTGAGATATACTACGTAAAATGAACAGCAAATTTATGGAACTATTGATGAATTGATGAAAGAATATATGGATGAGTCAAATCAGGAAAGTAAAGGTTTTAAGTTTCTGCAGGGATTTGGCATGATTTTGCAGGGTCATGGCAGTCACTCGTGTGTTCTCACAAAGACAGTAGTATTGTTGATTCTATCACAGTGTGTGGTTCATTACAGCAATGGGAGATTGTAGAAAGGAAAGTCGGATAGTTGGTCTATAAATCAATCACATGACCATCCTAAAGTTTAGGGAGTTTGGAAAATGTATCTTCCATATTAATGAAAGGAAAATATAAAGAATACATTGTCAGGCTGGGGATATAGCTCAGTTGGTAGAGTGCTTGCCTTGCAAGCACAAGGTCATGGGTTCAGTCCCCAGCACTGCAAAAAAAAAAAAAAAAAGAATATATTGTCAATAATAATTATTTCAAAATAAAATTTCAAATGTCATAATAGTAGGTAAATGAGGGAATGAATATTAATTCATTAGCTTGAATTAGACCTACCACATTGTATACATGTCAAAACATAATCATATACCCCATAAATATTTATAATTAATGACAATTGTTATTCATTTTTTTTTTACTGGAATCTCCTTGTCAGATGATTTTGGTAATCTGTACCTCAATTCTCAGTGTATGTACTCTTGTCTCAGAGGAATGTGATGTTAAAGGAAAGTAATCTGCATCTTACTTTCTAATGTATGGTGGTAGAGGAGAATCAGGGGAACCATAATAAACTCCAAACATGAAAGTTTTGTAAGGTATCAAATAATAACTGGGAATTTTGTATTACCCTGAGGGCTAAGCTGTTTATTAGGCTTTGTAAAACCCTTACTTCTTTTTTCTCCATGGCCCTGCCTTTTGTCCTGAGACATTTTTCAATTCATATCATCTTTCTTAATTATTTTAAAATAGGCTACTTACAATATATGTATCTTCCAGGGGAACCAGTGAATTTTGTGTGTTCATAGAGTTGAGTCTGAAAGATCCTTTTGTCTTAAACTCAAACTTTTAGTTTCTTTGGCAGTACAACTTAATCATAAATGTATAGTGGGTAGCCAGGGATATAGTTCAGTGTAACTGTATTTGCCTAATGTATGTAATGTCCTGGGTTTGATCCCTTACTTACAAAGCAAGGGAAGCAAACAAGAAACAAAATGTGCAATATGTGTCATGCACCTGAATCTTCATTAGCTCATATGTTATTATCAGTCTGTTATTTGTGTGGATATAGAACCATGTGTTGAGGTAAAGGTGCCAGAAAAGGAGAATGTATCAGAGTAATGGAATGTAGTATAGAGTGGAGATCCCTTTGAGAACCATTGGAACAGACTCATAAAAATCTTTTCATAAGTGAAATGTAAAAGTTTTTCATGTAAAGTCTGTCAGAATTTGAAGTTCCTGTAACTATAGACAGAAATTGGCATGCGAGAATATAAAATGAATGTATATAAGAAAGAAATTGGTGGTTTTGAGCTTGATTGCAGGAGTGGACAAATAAAAGGATGGATTGGTACAAGGAACAATGGAAAACTGGTAGTGAAATTTTCTCTTTATTATGTATATTAGTGGAAGAAGCGATATAAAATTGGATATTTAGAATGAAGTTTGAAAAGATGACTGTTAAACTATTGAATGGAATTTAGGATATAATAATGGATTCATAGAAAGTTGGGTAGATGGCATTTGGTAAGGATGGATAAAAAGTTACTAGTATATGGATGCATAAAGGAATAAAGGATAATTTGAAAAATTTGTGAAATGTATTTATGTATGTATGCATCAGTGTAGTCCCTATTAAATGAAGATATGATAGTTAAATGCCTAGATATTAGAATTGTGTTGGATTCAAAATTGAATATTGTATGGTTATATTAAGTACAGATAATGTGGATCTTTATGTTGATATATAAAAGAATGACTTACCACAATAATGGATATATGTGAAGATCCTTATATAGATAAATTGGTTGTATGATTGATTGCTGTATGGTTGGTGCTTTATAGTGCTTTGATAGATATAATGATACACAAATAGGCTGATTGAAAAAGAACGTATAGGAATTCAATCAGTATAAGAATAGACTGATAAAATAAGTCATGTATAGTAGAAGTAAAGATGGTCAATTGAAGGATGAAGTATATTGTCATGGGCTAATTCATCATTTATAAATGAAATTAGGCAAGTTTTGTGCTTGTAGTTTCAAAACATTGTGCTGTATGTGGGGCTGGGATTGTGGCTCAGTGGTAGAGTGTTTGCCTGGAACATATGAGGCACTGGGTTCCTCAGCACCACATAAAAATAAATAAAATAAAGGCATTGTGTCTGTTTTCAAGTAAAAAAAATTAAAGTTCACCAAGTAGTTTTCTCTAGTCAAAATTATTCTTTTATATTTTAATAATGTGGGGAGGTTGATGAATATACCAATTTCACCTTCTGTATGTATGTATATATGTTGATGAGTATACCAGCTTCAACTTCTGTATATATGTTGTCCATGGTATATTACAAATTTTCCATATTTTCTAGTTTTTATTGAAGTGCTACCAGGTTTAAGAAAGATTTTTTTAGGTGCTTGACTGCCTAACGTTTCCATATCAGTCCAAATTGTACTTTAGTTTTGTTTTTGTGGAATTCATTCTTCAGTGGTGCTGACAAAATGAGTAACTTCGGTGTACTCTTTATTTTTATGCCCATGTTGATACTAAATTGATTTGTTATGTAATATGTTAAAATCAAATGAATCTGTTTTCATTTCATAAAAGATGCCAGACTGTGAGACTGTGGAATGATTATCTGATGTGGTAGAAGAGATTAGGTTCATAAATTTAATACAGTTTTTATATTTATATCATGATACACTTATCTACTCTTGCCTTAAAACATCAAATTATCTGAACAGAGTGTAAGTTCTTTTTGCACATACAGGCAGTAAGTTTTAATTTATCTGAGAGTCAATAAATATTTCAGTAGTGGATAGGTAGAATTCAGGCTGGTCAAGGAAAAAAAGGATATAAAAAGATATTAGATAAATTGCAATAGGTATTAGCATCTGCTACAAATAATATGGGTTGAAATGACAGCAGCAGGTTGAAGTTTAGTGTTCGCTGCATGACTTAGAATATTGCTACTAGTATTAGCAGATAGGTGAATTGAGCATACAGAAGTCAAGGAATATCCCATATTGGGATGGTAAAAGGTTTTTAAATAGTATTTCATTTGATAGGTGAATGAAGACTATTTAAATAATTTCAAATATTACTATTTTTTTCTTTCATAAGCCTCTTTCACAGGACCCAAGAGAGCATCCCTTAAGGTAAGAGCATTAGGCCTGTACTCCAATTTTTAGTGTATTTGTTTTCATCATATTGATTATAAATTAGATTAGATTTTTGTTCATTGAATTTTTCTTTTTCATCCAACCTACATTGTGACCTATGCTATTATTTTAGGATTATACTTAAATCAAGGATTTTAGTTATCTTTTACTAGAGTACATTTAATGAAATAGACAATTGAAATACAAAGGGCTTTCTTACCTTTATTACCACCAGAAGTTGCATAACAAGCACACAGGAAAGGAAAGGGAATAGATAAGAGAATGTTTTGACAATAAATTTTGGTTTGGGGAACATTTTACTATGGAATATATAGTATGTTGTTATTTCTTTGTACAGTATTTTTTTAAAGCCCTGAATTGTATACATGTTAATTTTAAGAAGCTACACAGAAAATGCTGGTTCCAAGAATGAATAGGAGTTTAGATGTCATAAAAATAATTTGGGATGCAAGATGGGTATTCAGATTGTCCACAACCAATGGACACAGGAGGTTAATGACCATTTCATAATTTTCATCAATTTTTTTGTTGCTTGGAGATTATTTAGCATTAGAATTTGTGGGAGTTGTTTTCTATGGAGTGGGATTAAGTAGTTGGAGATGATATCCACCTGTCATGAGGCATGGTTGTGTGGTAACTTGTTATTTCCATTTTCAATCTCCTTTATTCTTAGGTGGTGACTGTGTGGACGAATACAACATATATACCTTCTGCAGTGGTTCCATCCACACCATCACACAAATACTGCCATTATTTCTTCTTTCTGGAATCTTACTGCATCCTTATAACTCACAATTTTGATAGAAGTATGCACAGGAATAGAAGGGACCTGACTTTTGCAAAGTAATTTCCTGGAGTATTAAGTAATTCTCTCTGCTCTCAGTGTATGTGCACTCCCTCTAATGTATATTATTCATTGTGTTTTTATTTATATTTTACTTTAGAAGATGCATTTGTCTGTGGGAAGTGTAATTAAGGCAACAACATGGTTGCCCCGCATAGTAGCTTGACTTTCTCATTATCTGAATGCCTTGTCTGTGCCAGTTTTATTTTCATTGTTAAGATCTATTCTTCCTCATTTGAATCACAAGTCCACAGATAGGCATATCCTAAACAAAATCTTCTTAAACACTTGTATTATTTGGACTAAGCCCTGTAGTTACCTTTTTTGTTGAACCTCATAGGTCTCACTCTCAGGCAAGATTTGAGACTGATTGCAGTTCACCCCTCTTCAGTGCTCAAATCTAAGATGTGGATGCCAATCAACTGTGACTATGCAAGGGAGTACTAGATTCCGGAACTGATATTTTGAACCATGTTGTAATGCTATCTTGTAGAATATGTGGTTCCTTCATTTTCCTGTTATCATAATATTCTCTTCTTTGGGGCTAGAGTGAAAAGCTCAGTGTCCTAATTTTCATTAGTTTTCTCCTTCATCTAAGGGAGGTTGATTCAAAATATGAATTATTTAAAATGTTAATATCTGCTTTTGGAACATAAATGGGAGCTACTAACTGCATTGCTCAACCTGAATAGGTATATACAAAGAGGTATCCATTAATACTATCTCTGTATGTCAGTGTTAGCAGTACAAACTGTTGCTGGATTTTTAAGACTTTGTGATAATTCTTTTCTTTCAAAGTCTATTAAATTTTTCAACAGAATATTTGTTAGGTTAAAAATCTCATCATTATATACTGTCTTCTGTCTCCATTCTTATATTATTCTGTTCTTTTAGTTTTATTATGAGGTTTGACTTGTATTCTTTTACAGTACTCATTTATTTTACATGTGGAGAAGTTCCTTTTGTATTTCCAAAGTTAATCTATCTGAAATTATTTTCTAAATTCAGAATGATCTCCTTAATAGCAGATCAGTGTTCTAATCATACAGCTTTATGATACATGAATCAAAGGATATACCCAATCAAAAAAAACCCTCAACAATATGGTGTTTTTAGTCTGTTAGGAGTCAGCAAACCTTGTTGTAAGGGAACAGAATTGATAAATCATACAGTTAGTTGTAAATATGCAACTCTGCCACTAATGTGAAAGCAGCTGTGACTGATTCAAATGAATGTTTCTATGTTCTAATAAAATGTATTTACAAAGAATAGGTGGTGGGCCAGACTTGGATCACAGGGTATAGTTTGCTGACCCCTGGCCAAAAACATAGGTTTAATTTTACTGTTAAGGTGGGAAGATACAGAAACCAGAAGGGAAAGAATATCATCTCTTTACATGTCAGTTTTCTGGAACATCAACTTTATGAAATTAAGATTTAAAAATGGAAGAAATATATATTTTATGTTTTTATTGGGGGGTCATTATAGATACTTGTAATATTGTGGTTCATTTTGGCAAAATCATGCTTGCATGGAATGTGGCTCTGCTTCAGCTATAAAGCTGAGTGTTATCTGTTTTTCTTAGCATCCTTTGCCCTTAAATTGTAGTACATTGAAATGTGGCCAAGACTGAATGTCATTCAATAATATACAGCAGTATGGGATCATATCTTTCTTTCATCTTACATTCTTATTTCCCAGTTTTATAAGAGTTAACCATTTGTGGCATATAAAGTAGTCAATAACTTTTCTAAGCTTACAAGTAATTGATTTTAAATTTATTTACAAATGTGTGATCATTATGGTAAGATGTTATTTTGTAACTGTTTCTTTTATTGTGGACATGTTTCTAAATCAATAAACATTTTACTTGCAGACCTTTTATTGGATAAAGTACATAGGACAATGGATTTACCTATTTCTTTATTTTGGGAAATATAGGTTAGCATCTTTAAAATTTTGTTTTTGCTACTGCATACAATGCAGTAGTGTACATAAGTAATATATATTTTAATGCATCTGACTTCTAATTTTTTAGAATATATTTCTAGGTGTGGCATTGTTGGATCATCAATAATATGCTTTTAGTTTTAGTTGATAATTGCCCTCAAAATGCTTTTTTGGGCCACCAGAGACCAGTGTGTAATATCAGTGGTAATTTTCATGGAAACTTGTGTTTGACGGGTATTAACAACTTTTAAATTTTTAGCCAATCTAATAGGTGAAATGGTATTTTTAAAACAAACCTAATTTAAATGGTGGCCTTGGATTTAAAAACTTAATGTATATTGGTGGTTTATAATAAAAACAGTACTCTACTTGTCCTCTAATACCAAGAAATACCCTGGTTGCCAGGGTTAGAAACCATTAAACTTTTCCATTTTTAGCACTTCTTGGCGGTTCATAAACTTTATCATTATAGCTTATATCAGTGTTTATTTTAACTTTTTATTTTGTAAATAATCTTAGATTTAGTGTTGAAAGAATCATATAGAGAAACCTCATATTCTTCCTCCAGATTGACACTTTTTTCTTCATTGTTCTCCCTCCTCCTCCTCCTATCTCCATCCTTCCCTTTCCCCTAACCTCTTCTCTCCCCTCTCCTATGTGTGTGTATTCTTAGTGTTATTGGTTTTTAAATTATATATTAGTTGTATACATTACATTCCTTTCTTTCTGAATTCAGGATTTTCTAAGAGCAGAGATATGCTCTTATATTAACTTTTCCATCATTATATACAGTCTGTATTCTTATTTTACCAGATGTTTTGTCACTTCTTCAGTTATTCCCATTATTCCAGATTGAGAAAAGAATCCTGTATGATATTCACATGCTGTCTCTTTAGTCTTTTGTAATTAGAAACATTTCCTAAGTCTTTCAACATCTATGATGACATATTTTTCTTATAAAACAATGCCTTATAGGTTTTAAGAATACTTTCTCAAATTTGGAAATTTGTTTCCTCATGAAAAGGCTTAGGTTATACATTTTTGGCAAGAACATATCAGGATTTCCTCAGTGTATCATTGCAAGTAAAAACTGCCACTTTGTCCCATTATTGGTGATGTTAACTTTAATAATTTGATTTAATTAGAGGCCCTAGCCTTTTCCATCTTTACATGTATTCCTTTATAATACATAGTCTGTAGGAAGATACTTGAAACTATCTAAATATTCTGTTTAGCGTCAAACTTTAAAACTGTGATTTTAGTACTCTGAACGTTATTGTTGTTGTTTCATTGTGTTTTCTACCATAAGGAAGACTTTGTGTCTCCTGGCTCATCAGAAATTTTAATAGTTTTTTTAATTAAAAAGGGGTTAGTGAAAGAATAAGGGAGTGATATGCAGCACAAGTGCCATGGATTTCATTTAGTCAAATGAGTTTATGTCAAAACTTTAGTATGGAATGTGAGTGATATGTAGAGTTGGGTGATAACATTATATGTTTGCATGGTAGAGGGGAAGAACATATTCTTGGAAATAAATTTCAGATAGAGAGTGGAACATATCTTAATTATGGTAGAGTACTCAGTAATTTTCTGGAACATATTCTCGAATATACTATAATCCATGGTAATAGTGTGTAGGTTCAGATTCTATATCAGTATTCTGTAGATGATAAATCAACAGTGCTCCTTCTGTTTTTGTTTGTTGTCACTTTAAGTTTCTTTAACCCTTTAGAGCATAGTGATAGTGAAGGGACTGTATTCAGGTGCTATCTAAAGATAAACACTTACCTTTCTGAGCCTTTTTCATGTGTCACTCTACATGTTCCTCTTATGCTCTGTGATCATGATGGCTATGTTGGTTAAAACCTATACATTCCCAAACTTTGTTCTGTGTTCTCTGTAAGTACTGTAGCAGCAGTTTACAGAATTAAGATATTCTTTATTTGAACAATGATTTAGTTGGATTGATAAAGTAGTTGTCTCAGTCATTCTTACGTGTGTTTCAAAATCTGTTTCATTTTTGGTTAAGTATACGTCACCTAGTATTAATGGAACACCATATCATTTTGTAAATTGTGAATCTATTTGATGAACTTTTAGAGGCATGAACATGACCTAAGACTTTGATTGAATGTGATGATTCAGGGTTCCCTGCTTGCTGTATCTATTTTAAGTACTTCTTTAATGGTAAGATGTGGCAGAGACTTTGTAAATATAATGCATTTAGTGTTTGAAGGAGAAAATGGAAATAAGGTCAGAATTACTGATGATAAACAAATGAAGCATAGTTGAGTGAATGTACAAAAATAGACAAATTAGTAGCAAAGGAATGTGTCATCTAAGGAATGAAAAATAAATATTCAGCAAAGAACCTAGGGAGTTTGTTACTGTTTTATAAAAGCGTTACTTCTTTTGCTATAATATGAAAATGGATTCTTGAATATTTAATACTTACCTGACAAAAATAATTCCTCCTATATAGCCATACTGGGGAATATTTAAGATGGTTTTATTAAAAAATTCAGAAAGTCAGCCTCAGGGCTGGGTGGTGGGAGTCCTTGCCTTGCATGCAGGCCTTGGGTTTAATCCTTAGCACCAAGAGAGAAAAAGAGCAATAAATTGAGAGATATTCTTAATCTTGTAAACCTTTCAAATTTCCTTAAATGAAGGAATTTTTTTGAAAAACTAACATCACAACAGGAAAGTACATTACTTTTAATTATCCTCTCCAATGGTAATAAAAACTGCAGTACAGTATACTTTGTGGTAGAGTAATTCTGTAGAGTAGTTCAGTTTCTCAATTTCAAATCTCAATCTCAGTGGAATCCTTCAACCTTTACCCTGGAGATGAGGACAAGGAATCAACATGATTGAATCTGTTTCATCAAGAAAGGAGCTTTCATATTATCAGCCTATGAACTTAAAATGAGGATAAAAAGAAGGATAAAAGGGCTTTACATATTGGTGACCATAGAACACAGAGACTTTCCATTAAAATCCAAAATAAAGAGGGGAGAAGCAAATTAAAAAAAATGAGAGAAAGGGACAAAAAGAGGAAAAGATCAGTAGAGTATATGAAGGGGATTGAGGAAGAGGAAGGGACTGGCAGAGGGAAGAACAGTAGAATGTATCTGACTAAACTTTCAAATGTGCGTGTATGGAAGTTGCACAGCGGGTCTTGGCATTGGGACATAGGACACTAATTTAAAAAAATATAAATTGCAAATAGATTGAAGAGAGATTTATGGAGTGGAGGGATGAGAGCAGGAATGTGGGCAAGTTCTGGGGATTGAATTGGAGAGTTGAGTCCTGTACCTTTGTGACAGTGTCAGGGTGTATCTCGGTGTTGTATATAACTAAATAATAATAATATAATAATATAACTATATAATAATATAACTAAATAATAATAATAATAATAAAAGTGGATACTGCAAAATCTGACCAAGCAATATAGAGTTTCTTCCTTCTAGTGGGAGCAGAAGTAACCTCTAATCTTTCCTTATATTTCTTTTTTTTTTTTTTTTTTTTTTTTTTTTGCGGTGCTGGGGATTGAACCCAGGGCCTTGTGCTTGTGATTCAAACACTCTACCCCAGCTTTCCTTATATTTCTTGAGCTTTATTATTCTCTGATAAATAATTTGCACTAAAATAATTGACAAGGGCAGGACATGTGTTAATTCCAAAGTGTCACAAAATCATTGTTTGTTAAAAATACCATCTCCATGTTTATTTGATGGTTTGAAATGAACCTATACTATGTAATTCCACCTGGTTTGTCACGTGATTGTTTTTATTTTTCTACAAGGTAATGACATTTGAAATTGATAAATTATTTACCTCTAGAATTGTTGATCTTAAAAGCATCTTTCTTCCCATAATTGCCAGTTGTGATTTTATAAGATAGAAGGCTCTCATGTCAGTGCTAATGTAAGAATTAGTATTTACTAAGCTTTGCCTCATTTAATGGCTGTTTTCAACAAGTTAGGTAAGACAAAGGTCATTGTAGAGGTCTACATATAAACAGTGCTAACAAAGGGAAATTCATGGTTATTATAATACTCCTATGGAATGTATTTGGTTGTTGCAGTGTATTTTGAGAGTATTTCTAGTCCAACTTGATATTAAACACGGAATGTTACAAGATGAGGAGGAGAGGATGAAGTCTCAAAACTGTAAATGACAGTGCTGTTTACTCTTCTGGAGAAGGTTAGTTTTCTTCACAGTGCCTGATTTTTTAAAAAGAGATCAGTTTTGATAGTTTTAGATCTGTATCAAACCCACAGGTTAAGATGTTGATTTTTAAGATAGAAATGGAAATTCAGACTCAGGGTATTTAGGAAATAGAGCTAATAACATTTGTTTAATCAATACATAACTTCTTTCTCATGGCCATTGAAAAGGATGATATGCGAAGACAGTGTTTGTGGGAGAAGGAATATATTGGTCTGAGACTGTCTTTTGATGCACTCTAGCATATAGTTAATGAGAAACCTAAGAAGATCTATAGAAAAGAATGCCCAGACTTATTGAATGAAAATGAAGAGAATGTTATTTTCCTGAAGATACATGAAGAATGGTATTCAAAAGTGGGGCTGGGGATATGGCTCATTTGGTAGAGTGCTTGCCTTGCAAGCACAAGGCCCTGGGTTCAATCCCTAGTACTGCAAAAAAAAAGAAAAAAATGAATGAGATAGCAGTTGGCTTTTTGCATTTCATTGAAAGACACAAATGCGTTTCGATGTATAGAGAATGTCATTGTTTTTAGGTGAAAGTGCTGTCATGGGAGAGGAGGTAGTGCCTTTAATATTCACAAGGCCACATTTGAAGGATACCTTGCACTGTAGCATGTTACCAGTGTGAGCCCAGCATAGTCAGGTGCTTATTTATACTTTGTGAGCTGCTTCCACAAATCAATATGTGAACATAGTGAAAATACATCCTTGTTTTACAAGTTAAATCCTTTTTAATTATGCAGGATAGAACTAGATTTCTTTATAACACTATAGTATTCCAGCAACAATCTTTGTACAGCTTTTATCTTTGAGTTCATGTTTCTCTTGGTTTCTGTTTTTTCTACTATTGGCCATTCTAGAATGTTTTAGGGAGGCAGGATTGCTGAATGGTTGAGATTTTGACTTGTGGGATTTTTAGCTAAGATTTTTGGACGAAGTAATCAGTGAGAGGTCAAGTAAAGGGAAAAGTAACTATTAATGATGAAAAGTAAAAAAGGAGTGAAGAAACAATGATGGTATGAATTGAGGGAGTGAAGCAAGATAGAATCTACAGAAGGTAGAATTTTGAAGGAAAGAGTTGCAGAGCAAGGTGAAAGTGAATTGAGTCTACATTTTAGATATTGACTCTAGGACAGTAGCAATGGCAGTAGCATCCTAAAGTCAAGGTGAAGATATGAGTGTGGAAGATGTTCTTTTCCACTTGATTCAGAAAAACATGGTAACCACATATGCAGAAATTTATATACACTGTCAATCCTTCCCTGACAGAATAGAGACAAGTCCAAGGAAATAGTTTGCACCTATTAGATTTGCACCATTTAATTAATCTGTAACATGCTTTATGCCAGTAATATATCCATTGTTTTATTGCCTTATTTTCTGTTTAACACACTAGAAATAATGAGCTCCTATTGACAGGGATATTTTCCAATTCATATTTGTCTATTTAGAGAACCTAGCATGTAGCAGATATTTAATTTAGGAGTTGTGTTGACTAAACTATTTGTATAGACCATGATTCAGCGATTTGTGTGTTTGTGTGTGTCAGGGCGGACTTGGATTGACCCCAGGATTTCACACGTGCTGGGTAAGAAGTAAACTATATCTCCAGCCCTTTAAAAAATGTTATTATTGAGACAGACCCTTGCTGAATTACCAAGGCTGTCCTGAAATTTGCAATCCTCCTTCCTCCACCTCCTGAGTACCTGGGATTACAGGCATGCACCACTGCACTCAGAGAAGTGAAATTTTAATGAATGAGCCCTAGGCAGATAAAGGGCAAGGAAAAGAAGGATTTATGGGTATTCAATATAAGATAATCATTTGATTTTTCTTGGAGGACTGTTATGGCATTATTGAAGGAATCATAGATTCTGCAGACTGTGCAAAAATAGATCATGGTGTTGAGACTGAACATCCAGATTGATCTTTTATGGTGAAAATTAGGGATTGATTTAAAGTTTGCATTAATCTAGAAGACAACCCATTTTCTTTCCTGTTTTTTGGCATGTACTATTTTAGTCTTTTTCACTGTGTCCTCTCAAATAAAAACAATCCAGAGAGGAAGTCTTATGTAGACATTTTAATCTAGAAAATTTCAATATACATAATAGTAGTTATCTTTTTTGGAGGGTGTGGGTAACCAGGGATTGAACTTAGGGGTACTTGACCACTGAGCCAGCCACATCCCCAGCCCTATTTTGTATTTTATTTAGAGACAGGGTTTTCATTGAGTTGCTTAGCACCTTACTTTTGCTGAGGCTGGCTTTGAACTTGCTATCCTTCTGCCTCTCAGCCTCCCGCTGCTGGGATTACAGGTGTGCACCACTGTGCCAGGCTAGTACTCTTTTTATGTGCAGTCACTCCATAGGAAGGATTCATTTTCTCCCTATTTTGTACTTTTCTATTTTAAAACATTCCTTTTAAGAGAAGAGCTGTTTTTGTGGAGAGACTATGGATAGTTAAATTAATGATGAAATTACATTGTAGAATATAGTTACTGACTAATAAATTTCAATCAGAGGGATTGGTAAAATGCAATCTGTATTGCCAATTTTAGTGAGATTGTTCAGTGTTTCTGTAGAAATACACATATATTGCTGTTTTCGACCTTTCTAATTTTTAAAGTTTATTCCTTTAGGTACCCATGAATCATCCTACTAAGTATTATGGATGTTTCTCCAAAGTAGCTTATTTTCATTTCTCTGGCCCAGTTTACTCATTTAGTATTCAAGGGTGTTGAAGAAATGTCTGTGGATTGATTACAGATGGAAAGAGTATGGATTTTTCAAATAATAGACTAAAAGAGCCAAAAAAGAAAATAAGAAGGAATTATTTGCAAGCTTTTCCTTTACTACTGTTAATTTCAGAAAGTTTAGAAGAGGAATTCTTTGCCTTTTGGAGATTTTAAGGGGTAAAAACATGTAGAAAAATGCTCGTTAGCCAGGTGTGGTGGCACATACCTGTAATCCCAGTAATTCGGGAAGCTGAGGCAGGAGGATTGCAACTTCAAGTCCAGCCTTAGCAATTTAGCAAGATCCTGAGTAACTTAGTGCCCCCCTGTCTCAAAACAATAAAAAATAAAAGGCCTGGGGCTCTAATTCAGTGTAAATTACCTCCACTTTACATTCTTGGGGTGTGGGTGTTGGGGGAAGAAGGCCTTTATATCATGAGATGTTTTGTAATTTTGAAAATTCTAGGTCACTGAGTCCTTATATAAATAGGATATGTGCCTTCCTGCCTTGCTCACCTCTGGCCTCTCACCAGCTTTTTTGAGTAAGTTTAACATACCTTCTGACTTTTTTATCTTTGAAAAGAGTAAAGCTGTTGGTTTAATTTGGAGTATTGTCAGATTCATGCACATCTTGTTAAATTGTCTTGTTTATTCATGGTTCTCTTCATTGGTAATACTATATGGGATTCTTCCATTCACCCTGTATCTTAGTAAAGATCTGTATGGATTTGTGCTCAGATGATAAATTTGCAGTGGGATGAGTGTTGCATACAGTTGATAAATATGCCTTAATGTAAATAGCTACATATATTCAGTCCTGTTTGATTTGAATCCCCACTTTAACCTCTCAAAAACTGTTTATATACTTAGATATACATGTGCTAATTTTGATTCATTTTATGTCTAGTGTTTTGTTTCCTTTCCCCAAAATAAATATAATGAGCTCCTACCTGACAGGGATATTTTTAATTTCTATTGTCTTATGCTAAAATTTCAAAAAGTTTCATCAAATTTTGTGGAATGAAAAATTTGTGAAGTAATGAATGAGAAAGTGATCATGAAAGAGCAATAAAGAAGAGATAACTTTTCACTGCATAATGGTTGCTCTGTTTACTCTTTAAGAAGCATAATAAGCAGAATTATATATGTGATGATTATACAATGAAAGGTTATAGAACAGTTTTTGGACTGAAAAAACAAACTTTGACAATTATGCAGTGCAATATCAATGTGCTCAAATATGGAGTTCTGACAGACATGCAATATTATTTGAGGTGCTTGAGAATCTGTTATGTTTGACAGTGTTGCAAAGAGAAACAGGTGAAATTTGATGTTTTTTCCTTATAAGATATAAAAAATAGAAAATGACTGATCTCTATTTTAAAATAAGTGATAGGGAAAAATTGTAGAAATGTCTGATTTGAAAAATTAGAAAACATTTTCTCTCTGATATCTGCTTTCTATGTCTGTTCTATGCGACTGTTGTGTAGGTCTTACCTATGGCACAATCTTTGGTAACCTTGAAGAGAAGGGAAAGGGTTACCACTGATGATATTTTGGATGGGTCTGTCTTTGGATTTACTGAGAATGTAAGGGAAATAATCAATGTTACCAGTGGAAATGAAAGGCCTCAGTTGTGCCAATTGGTACTACTTTTGTTTGACACTGCTTGATGAATCTGAATGCCTAGTTTTGAACCTTGCTTTTTACCTTCACTCTAACATAGTTTTCCAATTTCCCCATTTCCAATCCTAAGAAGTTCTAGTGCTCTTCTTTGTTTCTTGAGTATCCATTGTCCTCTCTGATCATTATTCTGTTTAAGAACTTTCTTAAGCATTTCTTGTAGGACTACCTACGATAATTTTTTTGTTTAGTGTAATTGTGTTTCTTTTCTTTTATTCAAATTCATCTTGTCATTGTTCACTTTATTAAAAGATTTTGTTACTGAATACAGAATTATGGTTTACATTTTTTTTAGCACTTTAAAAATAAGTCAGTGTTTTCTGTTCTCCATTGATTTTTGATTGGTCAGTGAATGTTTGAATTCTTGTTCTGTTTACATAACTGTGCCTTTTTTTTGTTTGTTTGTTTTTGCTTTGTGGTGCTGGGGATTGAACCCAGGGCTTTGCACTTGTGAGGCAAATACTCTACTGACTGAGCTATATCCTCAGTCCTACTGTACCATTTTTTCTCTTCATTTGAGTCAAGATTTTCTATCTTTGGTAATGATCCATTTCTGACAATGATGTGACTCAGTGTGATTTTCTTTGTATTGTCTGGTGGTTTGATTAACTCCTTGAATCTTTTAATTTATGTTAAAATCTTTTAATTTATGTTACATCTTTACCAAATGTAAAGAAATTTCATCCATTTAAAAAATATTTTCAGTCTCTTTTCTTTCCCAAGTCTCTAATGTTTACATGTGTGTTATTCTGATTTGTTTTGTAGATTTCTGAGATACTTTATTTAATCATATTTTTCCTGATTATCAGTTTCAACAGTTTCTTTTAATATGTGTCCATGTTCACTCTTTATTGTTCCCAATTTTCTGTGTGAATTTTTTATTTCAGATAATTTATTTTCAGTTCAGGAATTTTCTTGGTACTTTTAATATATATTCTGTTACAACTGATAAGATGATCTTATTCATGTGCTAAAAGCATGTTTTTCTACATATCTTTTGCATAAATGTAATGGTTTTTAAGAATTCCAATATCTGGAGTGTGTATGATTGGTTTTATTTAATGTCCTTTTATTGGAGTATGGATTATGTTTTTCTGTCTTTGTAATAATTTTGGATTATAACTTAGATATTGTAAACGTGTTGTAGAAACTTAAAATTCTATGATGTTCGTCTAAAGAAATATTTTTCAGTGTGGGCAGTATTAACATTTTGATTATTATTTGTGTGTGTGTGTGTGTGTGTGTGTGTGTGTATGTGTGTGTGTATGGCATCCTATGCACTGAAGGGTATTGAATAGCTTCCCTGACTCTACTGACTAGATGCTCTTACTGTGAGCCTCTTTTCATCTGTCTCTAACAATGAAACAACCAAAGAAGTGTAGGTATTTCCTTCCACCTTTCTTTCCTACCTGTCTCTAGCATTGAAAAAACAAAGCAGTGTAGGAATTTCCAAACGTTCCCTGTTGGGAAATCGACCATCCCCATTTCTTCTTTCTTATTGAGAACTACATATATAAAGACTATTGATATTTTTATTGACTTTTTAATGCAAGCAGTTATCTTGTGGCTGGATTTAAATTCTAATTTTTGTTTTTGTGGTGTGAAATATCAGAATGTTTTTTCCAGTTCTTTTCATTTTGTTAGGCTATTTGGAATCTATCCTACACTATAGACAGTTCAGCGGTCAGCACAGTATTTAAGCAGAACCAATATATAGAATTTGGGGTCCTTCCTTTTTGGTTCTCTACTCTGTGGTACTTTTGCCTTTTAGCTTCTATTGAGGCTGTCCTTAGTTACGTTAAATGAAGTTAAACTTCCTGGGAGAAGTTCCTTTGCTATAAGCAAGTGGTCCAAGTTTCTACTTTTATTTGGTCACTTTCTAATGTCTTTAGGCTGTTGTTTTTTATTCCATCTGGACATTATTGTTGATATATGTGCAAGGGCTTCATTTGATTATAGATACTTGGTTCTTCCATTACTGGCAGCCATACCTGTATGTTACCTGATGGGAAAAATTGAAGTTTCGGAGACAAAGTGTACTAGTCCAAACCTACATGAAAGTTCTCTGCTTTTCAGAGATATTTTTATATAAAGGCCACATGCTGAAATTTCTATAGGTGTCTTTGGTTTGTTTTTCTGGGTATTGTGAAGTACTGCGGACTCAGAACTTCTTACATGCTAGGTGAGGGTTCTGCCATTGAGCTACACCCCCAGCCCTGTTTTTTTTTTTTTTTTTTTTTTTTTTTTTAACACATCTGTTCTTACAAGTTGTGTATTTTCAAGATCTGCCTGTTTTGTGTTTCACCTAGGAAGAATTGTATGAATATGAAATCTATGTTTCATTCATGAAAAAGAGATTGAAGGCTGGGCATTGTGGTATATGCCTGCAGCCCCAGCTACTCTTGGGAGAATTGTTTGGCAGGAGGATTGTTTGAGCCTAGGAGTTCAGGGACAGCCTGGACATCATACCAAGACAATCCCAAAATAGAAAACCAACTAAATAACAACAACAAACAGATAGAACCTTGATTTTACTGTGTTTTATGTTTCAGTTTGCCTTGGTGGTGTTATTAGAAATTCTCGGTGATAAATTTGGGTTACTGGTCACAATTCTCAATCATTTTTCAACATTAGTTCTACTTTTACCACTTTGAAGTTATGGGAACTTTCCCCAAAATACTCTTACCATGCAAGATGAAAATCCAAAAAAGTTGTTTAATTGAAAACATTGTTTTCCCCTAACCCCTAAATCTAACCTTGCTTAAGTGTACTTTTCCATACCCAATGTATTGTTGCAGAAAGCTGATTTTATACTCTTCCTCCTTAAGGATGGGACTGTATTTAGCTCTGGTCTGCTTAGATTGTTTCAGAAGGGAGAATAATTGAGATACATGTGGTAGATCCCTGGTCACCTGATATGAGGTTATACTAAGGTGGCCTTTGTGTAAAGCTGAAGGTAAAATGTAACCATTTCTTTCTTTGAGTAGTTGTAGCAAATAGATGAAGTAGACATTTTGGCTGGTAAAGCAGAATGTGATAATTTAACAAAGATTAGTTACAAAAAGTTACTAACTAAATAGTTTTGTGTGTTGCTTTTTGTGTCTATTTTACATTTTTTAAATAAAATGAGCTTCTTTGACAAGAAATTGGTTTTGTTTATAATTTTTCCTTCCTTTGGAGAGTCTCACAGAAAGTAGTCATTCCATATTTTTAAATAGCTAGTATTGGCTTTCATGTTACTTATAGTGAAAGAATGAGTTAGAGAATGTATTGATGACTGTTAATAGAAAAAAGTAGGTTAAAACAATTGATGATAGAAATATTTTTCATTTAATATATCAAAAACACTTAGAGTTAATGCACAGCTATGGAATGTTTGCTGAATTGTGTGGTAGACATTTGATATAAGTTCATTTAGTATACCATTGGTCCAATTCTTGAAATTCTGTCTCTTAATTAAAGATCAGTGGGACTGAGACACATGACAACCTCTGAATTTGAGGCGGAAGATAAAATTAATCTTCCAGTGGTATCTGTTTGGTTTGAATAGTTCATCACTTTTGTCAGAACTCCCACTTGTCAACAGGAAGAGGAAGCTGTTGTTTAATAATGTATATCATCACTAAAAGATAGTTACTGTCTTTCTATGGTTGTCGGAGAAATTAAAAAACAACTATTCCATTAATTTATAAGCTAAATAAGCTTCTGTGAAACAAAAGGTGTTCAGTTTTTAGAAACAACCTTGTTTGGTCTTGTTATGTATATTTTTACCTACTTAAATTTCTAACATATTTTGTCTATCATCTGTTATCTATCATCTATCTTCATCTGATATCTATCATGTATCTTTGTCTTTGGTCATGAGAGGTAGGAGAACCATGGAGAAGGTAGCCATGGAGAACAAAGAGAGTCAACTCCCAGCTAAGTAGATGTTGATGACAGTAGCGTGTGAGGTGATGATTTATAGAAAAAGAAGGTTTTGAAGACTGATGACTACAAATTCAGAGACAAATTTAGGGATTGTGAGAAGCAGGAAGTCTGACCTTGTTACTGTGCTTCAACTGTAACAGCAAAATAGAGATGTTATCCTGTGTTTTCTTGACAATAGAAAATGTAGAGTAAAAATTATGGCTCTTTTCAGTTCTCCTATCCTTCCATATTTTAAAGCTCAGTTTTAGTTATATGTTCACCCCAACCTTTGTTAAACTAGACCATATTTGGGAAAATTCTTCTATGAACAAATGAACATTTTCAGTTTTGAATGTCTTCTGCTCTCAATTGCACCTAATCTACTCTGCACAACCACAGATAGTGTATAACTGAATAAACATTCTGAGACTGTGTTCTAATAAAACTTTATTTACAACAGAAGTCTGTGGATTAGAGCTTACTAATCCTTGAACTATAGCATTGGTTACACTGAAAGATAATCAGCTTAATGTAGCTACATGCTAAAAATATCCTAGAGTAATTTTGCATTTTATTTTCATGAAAAGTATTTTTATCCACTTTGGGAAATTCCATTCATAAGAGAGTGATATAATTAACTACCATATACCAACATCATTGTTTAAAACAATGTGAACAAGCACTATGTAAGGTATTGCAGAAATGTAAAACATTTTTTAGTTATAGCTGGTAAATTACATTTCACAATTGTCTTCCAAATTTCATCTGCAAAGTTCCCAAGTAATTAACATTTAATGTCTTACCTGCTTCTTTTTCCATTCAGCATAGTTAAAATGTTGTCTCCCAGCAGCTTTGATAGTATTATTTCTCCTTGTACAGTATATTTTTACTTCATCCAAGCACTTACAAGCAGTAGAATTTACATGCCAGAGCTATTGTTTATCCTACCCTCTCTTGTAAAAACTTGCAATGGTAAACAATATGTGTGTGTGTGTGTCTTCATTAGATATCATCTTTATTCCAGTTAAACTATGTTTAATTTTTTCATTTGTCCATGTTATCTGCATTGGAGGACTTAAAGGAGAGGAAGAGAGAATATATAATCTGCTAAATTTAAATTAAATTGGCTATTTCTCATTTTGCAGCCATTGTTAAATATGTTTGTTTACTCAAAACATATGTAACAAATTTACTTTCATATTTTATGAAAAGCCTATCTAAATAAATTACAAAATGAAAAGCATCCCAGTAGGAAGTGGGAAAGCATGTATTAAGGATTTATAAAGGAAAAGCTTTGTGAATGGCCAAGAGAATAAAAATCTGCTCACCCATATGAATCTTTACAATTAAATAATGAAATTTGGATATGTGAGATGTATATGACTCATACTGACATGTTTGAAATATATATGAAATAAATCAATAATTGCCTTTTTTCACCTATCAGATTAGCAGGTTATGTGTTAACATTTAATGTGGAGAGTTTATCTTCTCATATATTACATTCAGGAAGACAGTGGAAAATATATATGAGATAGAAATAGTAAATATATATTAGATAAATAGAAAATTTATATAAGAAATTTTGACACATGATTTTATTTTTTTAGAAATTTTTCTGTAGGATATAAAAGGAAATCTTAAAGATGCCTATAATATCAAGGTTACTTATTATAGTAAATAAATTACATTTGTAAAACAGTAAATAATCTGTTCTATCAAATCATTGTGAAATTAGTGATGATATTCATCCTATTGGATTTTCAGTTACTAATGTGATAATTGTGATTAAATTGATTGATATAAAAATTTTGCTTTCAAAGGATAATTTATCTGCTTGTTACCAAGTACCAACCATGTTTCACATACTAACAGTGTATTTCATTAATGTGAAATGATATGTGTATATGCTTGTTCTGATATTGGTCAATAAACCAGTTGTACAGGAAGAATACTCACAAAAACGTGTATTGTGAGTTCTGGTCATTATTTTGCTTTGCCACATTTTATTAATATATAGTTCAATTATATGTGGTTTTAATTTTTGAGTATATGTCCCATATGAAGGTAAATTTACATATAAGTTATCTTATTTGATGCTAACCATATGGCGTAGGGTACTTATTCCTTTTTTAAGCTATGCAAATTGAGGCTATTTGACTGGGCAATTCATCCTGTTCTTCACAACTTTTAAAAAGCTAGATTTTCCCCAAACCACCATCACCAGAAAGAAAGAAAGAAAGAAAAAAAGAAAGAAAGAAAGAAAGAAAGAAAGGAAGGGAGGAAGGAAGATGCAGTCTTTGAATGATAAGAAAAATATGTAGTTTTCAACATTGTCACAACTTTTAAATGATGACAATTAAACATAATTTCCTAATGTATTGATCAAAACCATGCTTTGTGGAAGAATGCATATGTCAGGGGTCATTTTCATTCTATGTATTTAATGTTCAATATTAAGTACAGCTAAGTGCACTTAATTACTAAGTGCAGCTTCTCAGGATTAAAGTGTTGGGATATTGCAATTACAGGAGAAACAGATGAACAAGACATTGGTTTTTAGAAAATTCCATGGTATAAACTGTTAAGAGGTGTGACCTCTAGAAATATAGGGTGCAATTATTTAGTAGATGGAATTCTGTGTTCCTGGGGCCAAAATTCTGAAATACTATGGGATTGAAAGTGAAAGTCCAAAGAGGACTGTCCAGTCAAAAAGAAATCACTAGCTGGAAGAAACTGACTTTTGATTAGACCTAATGATAGGCTACCTCAAGCCAAAATCAGTTAAAAGCAACAAAAAGGCCATTGGTAATCTCTGAGTAAAGAAATGATTGACAACGAATGTACATTTTAATGTCATAATTCTACTCTTGGAATTTTTTTTCAAATGTAATTTATGACCATATGTCATAAATTCTAAACAACTTCCCTCATTTGAAAATTTCTTCTATAATTTGTTCACTTATTCTCAGTTATCTTCATTCAT
Organism: Glaucomys volans; assembly: GCA_020662805.1. Lineage (NCBI taxonomy): Eukaryota > Metazoa > Chordata > Mammalia > Rodentia > Sciuridae > Glaucomys > Glaucomys volans. Next base: position 227,468 of record JAJEJO010001276.1, read on the forward strand.
TCTAACCCTTTAGTAATGACAACACTTTGTGTTTTCAAGTATAATTATTTAGCAGTTCTTAGATTGTAACTAAACATGGTCAAAATGATAAGCATGAGGAATGATAGAAATATTTTACTATGTCACAGCAGTTGGTGAAATTTGTTTAAAACTTTGACTAGTTTGTAATGGAAAGAATGTGCTATGCTATTGTTACTCTTCCTTTTTATTTTCTGGTATTTGGACTGGGAGGGAGATTGATTGTATAAGATTCTTGCAGTTGGGGCTCTGGAGAAAGAAGATGAATACAGAAAACAGAAAGCAGTCAGATGGGTCAAACTGTATCTCTCAAAAAGGACCATTGGACACCAAACAGTGAACCACCTCTCATTTTCACTGACACCATTTGGAGATAATTGGACACCATAAATCTCTTGAAGGATGAAAAAGTGGTTAATGGTGGTAAGATGCTTATAGTATTTTAAAACTAACATGTAAATGAATGAATGAATGAATAATTTAGGGTAGAAGATAAAGCTGTTTTAGTAATAGAAAGCCCTCAAATATAAAGGGAATAATAGAGATTTAAAAACTAACTTTGGCAAGAATCATAAGTTTTTCATCCAGGAAACTTCAAAGGAAGCTAGAACTTGGGGGAAATTTGAGGATACTTCCATAGTCTGCAATTATCTGCTCCATGAGGTAATTACAGAGTTACAAAAGGAAAATTGTAACTTCATGGTGGAATACCTGATAGATACCACCTGAATAAGGAGGTGATATGTAATACAACCAATAACAGAAACATCTGGGAATACATATAGGATGTATTGAGAAGAACCCCGTTATATTTCTGTCATATCACTGACATAAACTGAAAGCATCAGACCCAATGCAGTGACATTTTAATTTTAATCGACAAACATTAATATTGCTGAGGAAATGATTATTTCCACACTAAATAGAATTGAATGCAACATTGATTCAGGATTTTTATAAAGGATAGAAAAGAGAAAATAGGACACATTTGAAGAAAGTCTATCAAGTAAATAATAGTATGTAAATTTTTAACTTAGATAATGATACTGAGACTTTGTAACGGAAAATCCTTGTTTTAACAAATAAGAGTAAAAATATTTGGAGGCCAGAGGAACATCATAGCTACAGTTTTCTATTTGTTTGGATAAAATGATAGATGTATTACATATTTTGGGAAAAAATTCTAGAGAATGTGAAAAGAGATGAGATAGATGTAGTAAAATACTAGGAAATAGGTTATTCAAGTGAAAATTATCCAGAAATTATGGGTAAAATTCTTAAATCAGAAATTAGGCCAAAATAATATAAAAATGTAACCAGAGGAATTTTTTGAGCATGTGGCTTCAAGCATATTTAAAAAAATACTTTTTAGTTGTTGATAGACCTTTTTTCATTTATTGATATGTGGTACTGAGAATCAAACCAGTGCCTCACACATACTAGGCAAGTGCTCTTCCACTGAGCTGCAACCCAAGTCCTTCAAGCCTTTTTGTATATTCATCATATATTAAGTGTGGAATAATGCTAGAGACCCTTGTATGTGTCTGCATTTGAGGACTTTACATTAGAGGAAAGTTTTTTGCCCTGGATTATTTCACATAACACACATTGTTTTCCGGGTTTGCTTGTGTCTAACCTTGTATAGGCACTCAGTTCCTTTTGATGGGTGAATGGTGTTCTGTAATGTAGATATGCTATACATTTATTTATTCATTAGTATAGACACTTGGGTTGTTCCAGTTTCTGATTATGACAAATATCCCTGCTAGGAATTTATGTGGAGATTTTTGTGTATATATTTTCAGTTCTTTTAAGGTAAGATTATGGTAACTTTGTCATTTTGAAGAACAATCAGAGTTTTTTAGATTATTCTTTATTCAGACAATGAATATTATATTAGATATTACTATTCTGTTAAATATTCTTATAATAGAAATAAATTTAAAATTAAATCATAAGAATTCTTTGCCTCATTCATCCAATAAGTATAAATCCAATAATCATTACATATTTTGCTTTTGTCTTCTTAGTTCAAAATGGCATATAATTAATGTTGATTTGAATACAAAGTACTTCCTTGTCCTTAAACATTTCTTAAGATGCAGAGAGGGTATGTAGAATAAATGCATTATGTATTTACACTCTAGAGTAGTAAGATAAGTTAGGTCAGTGGAATTTTGACACAGAAATAAATTTATTTCTCTCACAATATTTATATAAGAACTGCGGTGGAACACTCTTTGGGCTTAATATCTGATGACATCTCCCTCATTCCTTTGTAATCTTCATTGTCATATATAAATTAATAGACTGTTTTCTCTAGGTCCTGTCTCACAGGAGGATAGCATATACTCCTTCTATATGTGAAAGCATATGCTCCTTTTAAAGGGCAAATAGTGCCCTTTGAATGAATGTGCCTGAGTCTTATTTTGGAAGTTTTATTTTAGAACTTTTTTCCCCTATTAGGTTTTTATCTTTATAACATCCCTGTAGGCACTGTTTTAGAAGCATCCCACAAATTTTAACATATTCTACTTTCATTTATGTGTACTTCAGATTATTTTCTAATCCACCAGGAGACCTCAATAAACAATATGGCTTATTTAGGTTATATTAACTGCCAGTGTTTTCATGGTTTTCCAATTCTATTTGTTTTCATTTGCTTTTTAATTTTGATTAGAAAATACACTTTGTATACTTCAAGCATTTAAAAATTCATTAGTGTGTGCATTATGGCCCAGGATAGGATCTATCATGGTGAATATTCCATGTGGTTTTAAAATATGTTTATTATGTTCCATGATAAATCTTTCTACTACATTCTATTACTTTGTGTGGGGGTATATAGATGACACTATGGATAGAACTCAGGGCCTCGTGTGTTTGACAAACTACACTTGAGTTGCATCTGCAGTCCCATCCTGAAGGGACTTTAACCAACTTACATCATTATATTTCAGGTGGTTTTGTTATAAATAGCATATACCAGATTTTTTGTCTTGATAAGTAGAGTTTGTCTTTCAGCCCACCCCCTCCTTTCTGAACCAGGCTGGGAGATAGCAGAGAAAATGAAAACCACCAGATATTTTAATGTGTTATGACACTTTTGAGTTCCACAATTCACCTTGAAATATTTATTCTTTAGAGTCTTGTGCTAGCATATCCAATTTTTCCCCCTGGGATACTTAATTGAATTCTGAATTTGAGTTAAGATATATCATGTTTACTACATCTCAATCCTCTGATGTCTCAGTCCTATAGGGTTCTATTGTATTTGGTTCTTGTTATATATATATATATATATATATATATATATATATATATATATATGTGTGTGTGTGTGTATAATTTTGATTTATTTTATAAAACTTCTAATTTTTCTGTCTTATCTTTTTTCATCATATATAAAAACATTTAAAAATAAATTTCAAGGTCCTACATACATAGATTTCCCTGTACTGTGGTAATAAATTTCCACAGTTCTTATCTCTAACTTCCAGAATATCAGTCTCACAACACCCCTATGGGTATCTTTAATTTTACACTTCATAGCTGTGTTCATAAAAATCTTTATTAGGGAAAATATGACTTTGAACTCTCACTGTAAGAGGAAACTGATGTACCACTAGTTTGTCTAGCATGATAGAGATGATTAGTGACTATCTGGATAGTAAATAAATTAGGGAGGAAATAAGTGATAAGTGAAGTGACAAAAGTGATAAAGGTCAAAGAACTGTGACTTGTTTGCAAATAACTACTGTTTATGATAACTACCCTGGAATTAATTATTGTTATTTTATTAATGAATTTCATGTATTTTTTGATCTGATTTGTTTTCTTCCTGATATTTTCCTGCAGGTCAAAGTTTATAACTTGTTAGAGTGCTTCAGAGAAGAGAGGTGAGCAGTTGCTGGGATACTGTTTAAAAATTTTTATATGTTCTCTGGCCAGCCATGTCACAACTTCAAGGCCTGTGAGTTCATAATTTCAGAGACTCAATGGAGAATAATTTTATGATAGACTTTTCTCCATGAGTATCCCTTCATTGTTTACGTTCTTTAAAGAATTGTCATTTTTATTTCTTCCCTTTTAAAATGTACTTCGAAGTAGCCTGAACAATTTTGGAGAATCACTGATATATTTTCTTTTTTCACTATTTTGTTTTGTGTTAAATAACCTTATACTGAAATTTAAATATGCTATATATTTATTGTATATCTGGAACATTCAAAATATAGACATTTCTACTCATTTGTACTGTAATCATGCTATTTATTTATTTATTTATTTATTTATTTATTTATTTATTTGTTTTTGGTCCTGGGGATTGAACACAAGGGTGGTAACCACTGAGTCACATCCTCAGCCCTTTTTAAAAATATTTTTATGTGTTGATAGACCTTTATTTTATTCATTTCTTTGTATGTGGTGCTGAGAATTGAACCCAGTGCTTCAAACATTACAGGCAAGCACTCTACCACTGAGCCACATCCCCAGCCCTTTTTTAAAAAATATTTTTTAGATGTTGTTAGACCCAGACCTTTTAACATATTTTATTGAGAGACAGGGTCTCACTGAGTTGCTTCAGGCCTCACTAAGTTGCTGAGGTTGACTTTGAACTCATGATCCTCCTGCATCAGCCTCCTGAGGCACTGGGATATGCCATTTATCAATTTTTTTGCTACTTCTTAAAATTTCAGCAGATTAAAAGTATTGTATTTTAAAAATTTCTAATAGATGTCACCTAATTGTGTTAGAACAATCCAACATCATTTATGTATACTATATACATTAGATGTCCATTATTCACCTATTAAACAAAGTGTCTTTTGTACGTGTAGTTTTCTTCTTAATAGTATAGTAGATAAAAAGCCTATACCAAAAATGCCTGGCTATGGAAATGCTTATTTGTTGGGAGGGTGCTTGTTTGGATCGATGATGAGCACAATTGTCTGAGGATGCTGAGAGACTCATTCCAGATGTCAATCTGAGGTCCAGATGAGTGACCCTCTAATAGTACAAGTAAGACTTAGAGCCTGGCTCTACTGGTGAATCCTTAATGAAAACATAATAAAAGTGTAAGATTACCTTTTCTTTTTTTCAAAATAGTAGTATGCTGTCCTATGTACTTACATTATTCATGCTTATTTCTTTTCTTTTCTTTTTTTTTTTTTTTTTTTT